>SSNP01000316.1:29019-76030 GCA_006937955.1 Pachypanchax playfairii | reverse complement strand
TCTGCATACACGCGCACACTGCATACACGCACCCACTGCATACACGCGCACACTGCATACACGCACACTGCATACACGCACCCACTGAATACACGCGCACACTGCATACACACACACTGCATACACGCACCCACTGAATACACACACACTGCATACACGCACACACTGCATACACGCGCACACTGCATACACGCACACACTGCATGCAAGCGCACACTGCATACACGCACACTGCATACACACACACACTGCATACACACACACTGCATACGCGCACACACTTGAAACACACAGTATAAACACACATTCTTTTTCCTTCCTCTGTGTTTATGTGTCGGTTGAATATCTTGTGTAAAACAAACAACATGGTTGAAAACATGAGAAAGGAAACCCAGAACACGGACAAGTGAACTAATGAAAACACTCACAGAGCAAGCGACGCTTTTCATACAGATGGAAAAGGAAAGTTTTCGAGAAAGCTCTACCTTTGCTTTTAGCTAGAGGAGCAGGAGGAGGTGGATATGATGTAGAGTCCATAGCCGAGGGAGCCAAAACAGAGAGGAAGAAGAGGAGGAAGATTAAGTTCAAAGTTTCCAAAACACATGTTCTCACATGGTTTATTCAGTGTGATTCCAAAACAAACAGCAGAAATTACAGAACTGATGGAAATTATTAAAAAATCTTCAGGCTGGAGGGTTCATGTTTTGTTTATTTTAGACCAACTTGTACTGATATTCAGTTTTTCAAATTTAAACAACACATTTATTCAGCCAATGTAGTTGGTAGAACCGCCCCACAGCAAGAAGGTCCTGGAAAGCATGCTGGGACATTTCTACATGCAGTTAGTATGTTCTCCTGGTGCATGTGTGGGGCTCCAGCTTCATCACACAGACCAGAAACATGCTTGAGGTTAAGTGGCAGCTATAAATTGTCCTCAGGTGTGAGAGTGTGTATGAATGGCTGTCTGTCTACACGTGTCCCTGTGATGGACTGGTGACCTGTCCAGGTTTAACCCTGTCTCTCATCCAGTGACCATTGGACATTACCTGAAGAAACTTTCTTACAGTTCTGTAGTTACTGCAAACATGTTTCTTTAAAACCAACTTCAACAGTCATTACTCCATGTCATTTCTACAGGGATAAACAAAATAAAAGTTTGGAAGGTCAAAAAACAAAACAAAAGTCAATATGTAAAGTTTTACACCCACATCTTTTTAGTTCAAGATTCAGTATGTAGATAAATAAGGCAACAGTTAGTGTTTGAGTCAGACATAAATGAAACACGTCCGTCCCCACCAGGTGGAGGGGGGACAGCTGCTGAACTTCAAATAATTTGGGTAAAAAATAATAATAATAACAAATAATAAAGTAGCAAACATGAGCATGATAGCTTTAAAGTATTTGGTAAAATAACATAGATTCTCTTTACAATTAAGTAACATGGAATAACCCTGTTGTTGTGTTTCTTAAGTGAGTATAGAACATCCCAGTGTTTAAGACTATGTTCAGACTGCAGGTCTTAATGCTCAGTTATGATGTTTTGTGAGATCTGATCTTTTTGCAAGGTTGTTCATATTGCCAGTGAAATGCGACCTGCATGGGACCTGCTGTTTGAACAGAATGCGTCTTGAATGTGTCACACATGTACAATAGAGAGAACAGTGACACCACACACACATTTAGCTCAGAGACTTTCTATTTTTCTTTGGCATTGGAGCCGGGTTCGCTTAAACTCACGCTCTGCCATTTCTTTAGAAATGTTTTAAAAAACCGCGTGGTTCCGATAACGCCCCTCGAGTTTGGTCCTGAACAGAGCTGTCACCCCAAATATTCATCAACACAGACACTTTACTTTCTCTCCATTGACTGTTGTCCGTGTCATTAGTGTTTTCTTTTCGCTTCGGCCTCCTCGACGCAGAATGGTCACATATGTCATTGATAACATTCAGGTTGGACGGGAGCGCCCTGGTGGTTCAGATTGATGTCGCATGCCAAAAGATCAGATACATATCAGATTTAGGACCACATGCTGAGGCGGCCTGGGTCACAATTGAAAAAATCAGATCTGTGTCATTCAGACTGTCATAAAAAAATCTGATACAGGTCACATAGGGCAAAAAAAAAATGGATTTGGGTCACTTCAGCCTGCAGTCTGAATGTAGCCTAAGACGGGGTGTCAGAGTCCAGGCTTCAAGGGCCACTATCCTGCATGTTTTAACGGTTTCCCTGTTTCAACCCACCTGATCTGAATCTGTAGCTTGTCAGCAAGTCATGCTCAAGCTGCTAATGACCCGTTCATCTGAATCAGGTGTGTAGCTGCAGGGGAACATCTAAAACATGAAGGATAGTGACCCTCTAGGCCTGGACCTGGACCTCCCTGCTTTAGAACACACACACACCACTGCAGGACATGCATTCCACACAGGAATCACAAACAAGGCAGCTGAGACGAGGTAAAGATGAATGTACCTTGTTCTGCCATCATATGTGAAAAGCCTAGAGAAGGAAAGAAGGGAAGGAAAAGGAAAGAGAACTCTTAGTTCCAATACTCTGAGGTATTGTGATGAAACATGCTGTTCTCAGGAGGGAAAGCATGACATCAGAACACAAATGGATCACAAAGCTTCCTGTGTCTGAAAAACATTTGTCTTTACTCCCACTCACAATTTAGAACTTCCACTGACCTGCAGCACCGACTGCAACCTGACACACCTGCAGCTAATATCATTATAATTTTTCATACGACACAATCATTTTGTAAAAGGAAAGGACTGAATCATTTTTTACACATCTGAAACTAGTTTCATTGTTTTAATACTTATCAAACATTTTATTTAAACTCACCTGGAATTTTCTTGCTGACCTCTGCAGTGAAAAGAAAGAGAACAAGCAAACAATACAGCATTAGAAACACACTTATTACTTGCATGCTTACAGTCATGCAACTGATGAAAGACTTCATATCCATGCAAATTGCTGGCAGCTTGGTGAGCTACTTGCATGTTCTTTAAAAACCAGAAAGTTTAACAGTGAAGAGTTAAGGCATCAACATCAAGCGTGAAATCATCCCATTAGATGAGAAATATTGAACATAATCTTCAATGGAAGTCTTTTTATCTCCATCTGGTGGAGGGTTCACCTCACAGCCCACTGCTGATAAAGACACATGAATAACTAACACAACTGATTCCAGATCGAACCAGATTTATTCTTACCACTAAACACTATCTGGATTAAAAGCTCCAGAACTGCTGCAAGTACAGCTTTGCTGAAACTTGGGTGAAGTCTCCAGTATTGTTCTAAAGATGTTCAAGAATATTGGCAGGAACCTTTTAACATAGTGACATTTTCAAAGCTTCAGTTACATTGGTGGGTGGTGAAGGGGAGATTTGAACCTGACAGTTGTTCTTGATGGGGAACAAAGATGATCTCTGCAGGATGAAACAAAAAAAAAACAAAAATAACAAGTAAAAAGATCTAAAAACAAGCATCTAGTGCATAAATGACTGCAGGGAAAGAGAAACTGTTTTTATTTCATGTTCAATATTTACCATACATAGAACATAGAACATGTTTCCAGTGTTTGACGAGGTGTAGGCAAACCTTATTATACAAGCTGTATAAAAGTGTCATCTATTAGAAGAATATTTGAGCACAGGTAAATGAAAGTGTGAAAAAAGGCCTGAAGCTGCTAAACTAAAACACTAATTATGTTTTAACACTAAAATTATTTGAGGTTAACGGAAGAACAGTTGAAGTTATAAACAAGTTTTCTGTATTATTGAATTTCTAAGTGACAAATGAAACGACTGTTAATTGACTTGAGATGCATAAAATGTTCTAAGCAGTAACTAACTAGTGATGTTCTGGTGATAATATGTGCACACTCGTGCTGTTTTAGAAATGTCTTTAAAGTTTTAGTTTCTCACGAGTGCCCTGTGTTTTATTGCACTGTGGGTTAATTTACCTACAGGCTTCTGTTTCATATGCTGATGAGTTAGAGATCAGTTTTAAACCTCAGAGCTTCATGATAAACATTATCCAGTGAATTAACACACTGTGAGGATATACAGTATATAAAACATGATGAGAGGCATCTACGAGTCTCTTCTCAAACACCAAGATGTAACTTCAGAATACTGAACAAAACAAAGTTGTTTTTTAAACTGATTGAGTTGATTGAAAAGGTTTATTCTACCGGTTGTAACAACAGGACTTCATTTGTTGTGGTCTGTTGCTTCTTATCATCCTGCAGGGCTGAGATGCTCCCTGTCCTGATGAACATGGTCAAACTGTATACAGTCACTCTGTTCCAGACATTTATCCAAACTTACATCTCTACAAATTTTCTACAGGCACATCCTTCTAATCTAAATATTTTAGTTTGTAGCTTCAGTTCTTGTTGTTTTTGTACCTAGATGGGAAAAACAGCTTTTAAGACTCACATTGTGATAAAATTTTACTGTGGTCACAATCAGCATTTTCTATTTTAGATACGAGTGTCGCTCCATGTCTTACTGATGAAAACACTGAATGTTTCAGATGCAGCTCAGTCAGGAGGAAAGACTCAAAACTAAAAGACAAGTAGAATTTATCAGTTTCGGTTTTATTGATTGATTGATTGATATATATATATATATATATATATATATATATATATATATATATTGTTGTTTCTCATTCTTTCCCTTCCTCTAAAGACTTCTGACTTTTTGAAGTTTATGTTAAATCCACACTAAACCTTCTTTTTGTAAAGAAAAATTATTCTTTGGAATTTTCATTCCATCAGTTCATGAAGTTTCTTTATCAGACGACTCATCAGATTATTTTATATGCTGATGAATTATGTTTTTAATTATTCCCCATAATTTTTGTATTCAGTAAATAACATGTTGTAAAATTTGGCTACATTTCAATTTTATATAATCTGGCCTTTAATCCTAACAGTTAACAGATTAATTTCTACTCAATATGACAAAGGAACTCTAATTCCAGAGAGATTTACTTTGCCTTCTGAGTTATTTACAAACTCTGTATGTATATTATATTACAAATATTCATACAACCACACATACATTCCATATTCCATATTATTCCATAGATCCCAACAGTAGGGAACTAACCAATCCAGCGCAGACTGTCTCGTTAAAGCTGTTATTTATCCCTTAACAATAACTAATCTGAATTCTCTTGGGGCCACTGAGGTTCTCTACTTCCTGCAGACTATCAGCACCTCACAGGAGGCAGTCAGCAGGCAGACAAGAGACCGAGAGCCAGACAGAAATCTGAACTGGGAACAGCTTCCAGCATGGAACCTTTAAATCAGGCGTCACAAGTGACATTGTCTGAAAACAAAAAGTTCCTACATTTGTTAAAAAACAAAACAAACAAACAAAAATTGCATTGAAATCCTCCCAAAGACGAATTGATTCTGGCTTCAGACTGATCATCAGAACACTTATTTAATGCTACCCAACATCAAGCAACAAGAACATTTATTGTCTGTATCTTGATAATAAATACTGACCGTTTTGAGCAGCTCATGGTTTTAGATCTTATCACAGCAATTCATTGTGTTTAATTTAATTTTGGATATTTTAGAGTTAAATTATCTAAAAAGTGAATATAAATAATTAAAATTTCACAGGACTCAGCACTTCTCCATTTATATTCAAACTGCCCTCGTCATTTTGTACAACATGATATAAAAGACTGTTCAGGTTAACAGAGTTAAAAGCAATTCATACATGAAATCACATGAACTTCTGGTGAAACAGCTGCAGTAGTTCCTTCTACTCAAGTAGTTTAAATAGGAAAGATGAACAAGCTGAATGGACAAAACTCCACCAGATGAATGTGAATAAAGTCAGGGTGCGATTTGTCGGGTGATGAGGGGGATTTACCCCCCCATCTCTTATCTCTGGGGGGGGATACGTTATTTTTGTTCCTCTTTCTCATCCACCCATACTTGCCAACCCTCCCAGTTGTCTCGGGAGAATCCCGAATTTCAATACTCCTCCTGATAATCTCACAGGACCACCATTCTCCCAAATTTCTCCTGATTTCCACCTGGATAACAATATTGCTAAACCATCCGTCACCAGTCGCCATTTCCGAATGGACAATAATAACAGTTACACCTCGAAGTCACCACCATCTGTTGGACAGATACTGCTATGTTATTGGTTAACTTACGTTATTACTATGGACTGTTATTTATGTTAAATAAATAAGCACTGTGTGTTTCATGTATGTATATGCAACACATGAAGGCAACACGCAAAGAAAACAGTTTAAAGAAACACATGGAGGAAACACATGAGAAAAACACATGGAGGAAACACACAGAGGAAACACACAAAGGAAACACACGGAGGAAACACATGAAGGAAACACATGAAAGAAACACAGAAAAAAACACATGAGGAAAACACATGAACGAAACACATGGAGAAAACACACAAAGGTTGACAGTCAACAGTTGAAGGAAACATGTGGAGGAAACACATGAAGGAAACACACAAAAGAAAACACATGAGGAAAACACATGGAGGAAACACACAAAGGAAACACATGGAGGAAACACATGAAGGAAACACATGAAGGAAACACATGAAGGAAACACATGAAGGAAACACATGGAGAAAACACACAAAGGCAACACATGGATGAAACACATGGAGGAAACATGTGGAGGAAACACACAAAAGAAAACACATGGAGGAAACACACAAAAGAAAACACATGGAGGAAACATGTGGAGGAAACACACAAAGGAAACACATGAAGGAAACACATGAGGGAAACACACAAAGGAAACACATGAAGGAAACACACAAAGAAAACACATGGAGGAAACATGTGGAGGAAACACACAAAGGAAACACATGAGGGAAACACCCAAAAAAAACACATGGAGGAAACATGTGGAGGAAACACACAAAGGAAACACATGAGGGAAACATACAAAGGAAACACATGGAGGAAACACATGAAGGAAACACATGGAGAAAACACACAAAGGCAACACATGGATGAAACACATGGAGGAAGCATGTGGAGGAAACACACAAAGGAAACACACAAAGGAAACACACAAAGGAAACACATGAGGGAAACACATGAGGGAAAAACACAAAGGAAACAAAAGGAGGAAACACATGAAGGAAACACATGAAGGAAAAACACGAAGGCAACACGCAAAGGAAACAGTTTAAAGAAACACATGAAGGAAACACATGAAAGAAACACACAAAAGCAACAGTTGAAGGAAACATGTTGAGGAAACACATGAAGGAAACACATGAAGGAAAAACACGAAGGCAACACGCAAAGGAAACAGTTTAAAGAAACACGTGAAGGAAACACATGAAAGAAACACACAAAAGCAACAGTTGAAGGAAACATGTTGAGGAAACACATGGAGGAAACACATGAAGGAAACACATGAAGGAAACATGTGGAGGAAACACGCGGAGGAAACACACGGAGGAAACACACAAAGGCAACATGCAAAGGAAACACAAGAAGGAAACACACGGAGGAAATATGTGGAGGAAACACATGAAGGAAACACATGGAGGAAACACATGGAGGAAACACATGGAGGAAACACATGAAGGAAACATGTGGAGGAAACACGTGGAGGAAACACGTGGAGGAAACACGTGGAGGAAACACACAAAGGCAACACGCAAAGGAAACACATGAAGGAAACACACGGAGGAAACACACGGAGGAAACACACGGAGGAAACACACGAAGGCAACATGCAAAGGAAACAGTTGAAGGAAACACATGAAGGAAACACATGAAGGAAACACATGAAGGAAAAACACGGAGGAAACACACAAAGGCAACATGCAAAGGAAACACATGAAGGAAACACATGGAGGAAACACACGGAGGAAACACACGCAGGAAACACACAAAGGCAACATGCAAAGGAAACACATGGAGGAAACACACAAAGGCAACACGCAAAGGAAACACATGAAGGAAACACATGGAGGAAACACACGGAGGAAACACACGGAGGAAACACATGAAGGAAACACATGAAGGAAACATGGAGGAAACACACAAAGGCAACACGCAAAAGAAAAAACATGAAGGAAACACATGAAGGAAACACATGGAGGAAACACACGGAGGAAACACACGGAGGAAACACATGAAGGAAACACATGAAGGAAACATGGAGGAAACACACAAAGGCAACACGCAAAAGAAAAAACATGAAGGAAACACATGGAGGAAACACACGAAGGCAACATGCAAAGGAAACAGTTGAAGGAAACACATGAAGGAAACACATGAAGGAAAAACACGGAGGAAACACACGGAGGAAACACACAAAGGCAACATGCAAAGGAAACACATGAAGGAAACACATGGAGGAAACACACGAAGGCAACATGCAAAGGAAACAGTTGAAGGAAACACATGAAGTAAACACATGGAGAAAACACACAAAGGCAACACATGGAGGAAACGTGGAGGAAACACACAAAGGAAACACATGAGGGAAACACCCAAAGAAAACACATGGAGGAAACATGTGGAGGAAACACATGAAGGAAACACATGAAGGAAACATGTGGAGGAAACACACGGAGGAAACACACAAAGGCAACATGCAAAGGAAACACATGAAGGAAACACACGGAGGAAATATGTGGAGGAAACACATGGAGGAAACACACGGAGGAAACACATGGAGGAAACACATGGAGGAAACACACGAAAGCAACATGCAAAGGAGACAGTTGAAGGAAACATGTCGAGGAAACACATGGAGGAAACACACAAAGGAAACACACGGAGGAAACACGTGGAGGAAACACGTGGAGGAAACACATGAAGGAAACACACAAAGGCAACATGCAAAGGAAACACACGGAGGAAACACATGGAGGAAACACACGAAAGCAACATGCAAAGGAGACAGTTGAAGGAAACATGTCGAGGAAACACATGGAGGAAACACACAAAGGAAACACACTGAGGAAACATGTGGAGGAAACACGTGGAGGAAACACATGAAGGAAACACGTGGAGGAAACACGTGGAGGAAACACACGAAGGCAACACATGGAGGAAACAAATAAAGGAAACACGTGGAGGAAACACAAGAATTAAATCGGTTTCTGTTAGTAGAGGTGCTAACCTCGCACTGCAAGATGGATTCTCAGGAGATTTGGAGTTTTCCAAATTCACGAAACTCTGTGTAAAATCTACGAGTAGCACCGACTCCACATGGAGCTGCACCTGGAAGAGCCAGGTGATACAGATGACACATACAGTATATTCACCCAAAATGTCCAGACGGCCGGCGGCTCTTCACTGGGAGTGAACCAGGGTGCTGTGTGTGTGAAAGAAACAGATCGGGTTTTGAGTGGTGCCAGAGTGTTAAGAATGTTCTGGAGGTTTGTGTTATAGTGTGTGAGAAACTCATCTGTTGTAGAAAGACTATCAGCACTGGGAATGTTGTTGATTAGTGATGTTAGATTATCCAGGTTAATGTCCTTGATTTTACGGAAGTGTATGGTTTGTGGTGGGTTAGATTTGGAGAAGGACAAGTTAATATTGAATGAGAGCAGCAGGTGATCTGAACCCGCTGCAAGGCAATGGTGCTACCCACTGCTCCACTGTGCAGCCCGTCTTCACAACAATGACATGAAATTGCCGTGAGCTGCACATGTGGGTCATTTGTTCACCTTACAACTAAAGAATTCATAACATAGTCATCAGTAGACCAGAGGAATGTTCCAACACACCTGCATGAAGAGAACAAGAACTCTGCTGCAGCTGAATCACCTCATTCTCAAGGATTCAAGTTATTGATGCTCCTGTAGGAACCAGAGCCCGCCTCCATAAACGTTCACTAACTCCAGGTGTTGTAGGAGTGAGATTCATACGGTCATTGTGACTGAGGCTTAACACCGACATACAGAAAGTTCCAGTGATCCAGCCAGGTAGGAACCAAAGCAGGAATCAGACAGAGCTCAAACAAGTTTAACCTCAGATTAAAGAAGAATCTCTTCATCCCCCAAAACTCCAACATGGGATTTAACATGGAGCTCCAGAAAAGCCCAGTCTATAATACATGACCTGCATGTAGCACTGGGTCTAAACTTTACTAGACAGAGGTAATAAAAACATCAGCTCTTTCAATTTAAAAGTAAAAGTTAGCAGTAAACCCAGTTTAGGTTTACTTGGTTTTGGATCAGTGATTGTGTAATTAATCCAACAGATTTTATAGATGTAAAGACAAGTCATTGATGGTTTTTGGTTGGTTATATTGATCTGACTCTGGGGTCTGTTTACATCTTTAATCTGGATCTGATTTGGTTTATTTCAACAGTCTTCACATTGGCTGCAACATTTCTCTCACATGTCCAGGAATTCTTTAACAATATTGATGAAAACAACAGAAAAACTATCATTTCCAACCAGAAACTGAGACCAAGCTTTCAGATGTTTAATGTCTTTGGTTTTATGAACACCTTTTCTTTAGAAATCCTCAGGTTTCAAGGAAGTTTTACAACAATCAGTGATTATTTTAATATTTTGTGAGAACTTTAAACTACATAAATCATAGAAACATTCCTGTTTTTACCTTCACTGCAGAAGCGGCCCTTGTATTCAGTTTTGGAGCAGTCACAGATCGGTCCTCCGTCCACCACCGTGCACGTTCCCCCATTCTCACATGGGTTCACTGTGCACCACCCTTCAGACTCCAGGGGCACCTTGAGGCTTCCCAGGAACAGGGGCTGAGAGTTGCCGTATTTGAGGTCTGTAATTGTTCCCCTGAAGGGTTGCATGTTTCGCGCAGTAGGCAGTGTAAGTGCACCATTGCGGATATCCTGAGGCACCGCCCCTAGGAACAGGTCGCTGACTATCTTCATGAACTGACGCTGAGGCTGCACCTCATCTGCTTTGGCCTGGCCATCCAGTACCAGTACTGTGCGCAGGTTGTACCTGCTCAGCGTGGCAGTGTGCCAGCTGCCATCGTCCACCCGTCTCTCAGAGACGATGGTGGTCTCAGCGCAGTCGATGCTGAAGCGCAGCTGCAGTCGACCCTCCACCACCGCCAGCTGCAGGAAGTCACAGTAACCTCCATCATCGAAATACAGCAGCAGTGCCTCAGAGGCGTCTGTCTTAAACTGAAAGCTGAGGTCACCTCGGCTGCTGGCGTCCCAGCGGAGGTAGCGTGCCCACTGACCTGGTGTACCTAAAAACTCGAGTCCCAGACATGAGCTGAGGAGCAGCTGCAGCCTGATAGAAAAACCTACGAGATCCATAGCTGCAAAGAAGTGATTCATCCAAGAAACAGGATTCAGTCAGATTCAAACCTTTTGGATCAATTTTAGGAATCCACAGTTTTATCCACAATGTGTTGAGATAAATATTTCTTATAAAAATATGCTTTTCAAAGGAAAAAGGTAATAAAAATGGTAACAGTCTTTGTGATTAACAGTCTTAATAATAATAAATTGTCCAGACGCTGCAAGGCAGTGATCATATGGAGGAATCCCCTTTAACCGTTAGGAATGAGGAAGAGGAGCTTCTTAATGTGGTTCTACTCTTCAGAACAAATCAAATCCAGATTTTTAGTGTAAAGTCTGGTATAGCGGACTCTTCTGGTTCCCAATGTAAACCCAGTTTCCTCCATGTTGTTAGATGTGACGTGGAGTTGAGAGCAGATTCTCTGGTTTCCCTCCGTTTCAGCACTGTAAAAAAGAAGGTGGGGTTAGAAAAGGCTCATCATCATTTACATTAGATACAGCCCACATCCTGAGGAGCTGTCCTGCATCCAAAACAATCATCATACTGCCTGAATGATATCCTCTATCTGGAATCACTGCAACTTTATTTCATTTAAGAAGTGAAGATGATATTTAATTATTTTTGGACTGAAAGCAATGAAACAGTGGGTGGAGCTTTTAAATATCCCCTCCACCTTGCAGTCAGAGGTAAGAAGAACCAGGACGCAGGTTTGTTTATTCAGACGCTGATGGACTGCTCAGACTCAACACGCTGATCATACCTCCCGTCTGAAAACAGCTGCATCCAAAGGTTGTTTTTGAATTTATCTGTCATCAGCTGTGAAATGATTCACTATTCTCATGAAAGCGCCTGACCATCAGGTAGACTACTTTATCTAATGACCAGCTGAAGAGACGGCCTTCAGTTCAAACTGGTTAAAGAACAAGAGACCCAGAAAAATCCAAGCAGCAAGCCGATGAAGCATCCTGCAGATTCATCTCAGTGTCCCTTTGATGAACGGGTTCAAACACTCAAGTTAGTGTTAGCAGGGACAGGACCAGGTGTTTACATGTGGAATCACCAGCTCATGTTTATCTGCTGAGAGGAGATGGAAGAAACTCTCTGTGTGGGTTTTTAGACGTTACAAGGAACCTCAGGAGGGGAGAGTCAGAGCTGTTCCTGCTGAAGTGTTCAGTCATCTCTTTTAACATTTTGAGCAAAAAGTCTGAATGAAGAATCAGATCTGCTGGATGGAAACCAAGAATAAAGGTCCAGCGTCTGATCAGCCAGCCTTTTCAACAAAGAGATGTTCACCTTCACACACAGCAGAAAGAGTTCTGGTTCATATCCAACATAGCCAAATAGCTACGTGTGTGATTATATCATGAACACAAACAAAAACAGCAGCACCATCGCCTCTGTCAGTGTGTGTCCCAGGACAGCTGTGTTTCTCATCATCAGAGTCGAGTTTCATCAAAAGACTTTTATTTTGAAAGAGTTTCTAAGACTTAGGCTGCATCACGTGCTTTTCCATTTCCGTCATTAAAAGCTTCAGTTCCAGCACTTTGTGTCTGAATCTTTTCTCCTCCTCACTGATGAAACTGATTGTTACAAGTTGTTTTGTTTTAAATGATATTTCTAATATTCTGTTACTGTGAAGATGTTTGATGCTTCTTCATGAGAAAAACTGAATCATTAAAAAAAATACGCTACTTAATTCAAATACTATTATTAATATGTTTCATGTTTATCTGCTCTCCTATTCTATGTTGCTGATTTTCTGTCTGTTTGTTTTTATAAATATCATTGATTTTGGGTTTTACGGTGATGATTCTGACAGAAACTGGAAAGGAAACCCAAACAGGCCCGGGGATCCCTAACCCGGCATCCGTATAGACCAGGGGTCTCAAACTCCAGACCTTGAGGGCCACTATCCTGTATGTTTTAGATGGTTTCCTGTTTCTACACACCTGATTCAATTCCTCTGCATGTCATCTACTCCTCCACAAGCTTGTTAATGATCCATTCATCTGAATCAGGTGTGTAGAAACAAGGAAACATCTAAAACATGCAGAATAGTGGCCCTTGAGGCCTGGAGTTTGAGACCCCTGGTATAGAGCTACTTGAAAACTTTCATTAAGACTTCCAGAATTTTAGGCTCAGAGCAGACTAAAACAAACAAATATATATATATATATATTCCGTTTAACCCCCCCCCCACCACCACCACCACACACACACACACACACAAAACAAATAAAAAACAAGAAAAACACAACCATATACTTATTCACAGGTTCGAAACCTAGATCAGATGTAACAGCTGAATATCTCGGGGTTCCGAGTCTTTCGGTCTGAAAATCTTCAGCATGAATATGAGATGGTCTTTCCGCTCACACAAACGGAGCGCGAGCTCATGTTTATCAAAGCAGACATCATTTTCAGGCGGTGTCCGTGTGTTTGTTTGCTGCGTGGGGAGCGTCAGGGGTTAAAAGGCTAAATGACGTGGATCATTGTTCTCTGTGAAAGGCTCCTTTTGACGAACCCCGCAGGGACAAATCCAGATCCACTCACTGACAAAAGGCTGCAGTTCTCTGGATGTGTGCGTGTGTATACATACAGGGCCCTCGTGTTCAAATAGATGCAGGTATTCTTCAGCAGGTGTTCTGATCCCGGAAGCGGTTTCACTCCCAAACAGAACTTCCTGTGTGTCACACCTGCTACAAACCTCCGAGGAGTCCGGCCTCCGTTTCAGGCTCCTCTGGCGGAACCGGCAGGGACATCACTCTTGAGTGTGGCGCATCACGGACAACAAGCGCGTGCGCACGCGTGTGGGATGAGGTATTTAATCAGGATGAGTGGAACAGAACAAATTATTTTTTAAAGTTCCCAGAACTCCTAAATGAGCAGAATGTTTTCTGTTCTGAACGAATCCGGAAAAAACTTTTTATTTGGTTTGTGGAGATTCGCTCAAAACGGACACGAAAATATTAACAGGAAGACTGAGGGGCGTGCGAGTGTGTGAGAGAGAGTGTGTGTGTGTGACAGAGAGAGACAGTGTGTGCGCGGGCGCGTGTAAGACGCACGGTGAGCACCATGTTCAGCAGCAGGACACGCCTTCTCCGGGCTCTGAGGTTCTGCTGCCGCAGCCTTCACGGCATTACATCATCACAAACACCTTAAACACACACTGAAATGTTGCTTCAATGTGAACACACACACATCTCAACGCGTGTGTAGAATAAACGGATAATTGTTCACACCCGATGGTGAGCAGACGCTTCACCACATGACGGTAGGCGCGCAAAAGCCTAAAGCACAAGCACAAATCAACGCGCGCGCACATTTCTACACAAACACCACCAGCAGTTTATGTAACATCGAACGGCCTTCCTCATTTTCTCTGAGATACATTCAACATTTTATAAACGGAATTTCTTCTAACAAATAAGAACATTTTAGACACAAAATCAAAAGAAAAAAATCCGTTTCTGTCTGAATAAATAACACGTGTTTATAAAAAGGCCTCAGCATATAAATCCAGTCGTTAGAATATCTAAGAAAAAGAAAAAGGCGCATTTTCCTGCGTGATCGCAGCCTCTCCCCGCCCACAGGGATTACTGTTACCTTGAGAGCCCTTGGCTTTTTGCGCCTGATTTGTCAGCACAGTTAATCAGCTGCCAACCAGAAGAAAAAATCAGGACAGCCAAATGATCCCAAACAGCGACCATCCTGCTCCCAGACCCCCCACCCGACCTGAAACCAGGCTGGAGGAAAATGTCCCCGAGTCCATGTTTAACACAGACGTGTCTGATCACGTGCAGCCTGTTTTTCTTTATTTTAAAAATAGAAAAAAACATCAGAAGGGAAATTTAATCTGAGCAGCAGGGACATGGTCTTCTTTTAATAAGATTAATCAGATTTTTCCCCACGTCAGATGATTAAATATTTTTTCTGAACATTCTTCTCCTCAGCAGGTGATGGAATACCTTTTGGGCCTCGGGCAAAGATAAAAAACCCGCATTCTCTGACACACGGGTCACGCCCTTTATAGAAAAAAAATCCAAATTTTAAATTCTCTCTGCATACAAACATACATGCAAGGAGTCGTATAATCTTGGTAACTCCTGAAACCCGACACACCGAACGCGCTGCAACGGCAGAAACCGAAAATCAGCCGAACGTGGAAACTCAGCTGGCGGTTTGCGATCAGCCTGCAGCTCGGTGCTGCGCAGGATGCACGTTCAGGCCTCCGCTTGATTTACTCCTCGTTTCTTTGAAGCAATACGTGCACAACCTTCAAATATTGTCCAAAAAAAAAAAAACACCAGACAATGTGCATGAACGACGCAGCTTGCGCTCGGCGCAGTGGGACTGACACGCATGGATCTGAGGCTGGTTCTGCAGAGCAGGCCCAGACAGGCGATTTTCATGCTTGGACTCTTGGAGAACAGCTCAAATTCAGCAGATCGCCTTCCGAATTCCAAACGGAACCGAAAGGGTTCGAGTCATCAACAAAGTCCTGAAAATCATTTGTCTGATAGATAATCAGGGTGAATGTTCCCTGCTGCGCTCATCCTTCAGTTTCTGCTTTTAGATCACGATCCACTGAAACCAGGATCGAGATTTGGTTCAGTGGCAGATGAAAACGCTGCTGCTGCGTGTTTGAGGAGGAATGATGGAGGAATGTCACGGTCACTGCGCGGCTCCTGCCACGTTCCGTCCATTTCTGTTCACACACAAGGTCACGTACTAAACTGCTCCGGTTTCAAGAAAAACGCGCATTTATATTTAAAGAGTGTACGAGGCGCGTTTGTTGGACAGAGAGGGGGGTGCGTGACGTTAGGGAGCATTTGTTTGACATTTTAAAACGAGGCTGCAGCCGAGAACAATGCGTGGCAACTGGACACCTGGCGCGCATCCTATTTATTATTCATCATGGTAGAAACAGAGTGAAGGAAATCCTGCACGCGTTTCTCTCTGGGCTTCGTTCTGTTTACAAAACAAAGCTTCTGATAAATATGTTAGAAATTGGTAAATTATTGTGGTAAAATATTGTTCGATAGAGATCTTAATTTATAAATAAAAAGTGAACCTGGTGGGAGCACAGAGGTCCGAAATCCTACACCTGCCTGGCACAGAGAAATTAGAGGCCGACATGGCAGAAATTCTCTATTAGAACTCTAAAACGTCGCCAGTCTTTCAAGGAGACTCGGGCCCCCCATGGAAATAAACATCCCATCATTCTGTGCGTAAAACAAAGGAAATTTTAGAAGACAGGAAAATCTCCTGTACAAGTCCGATAGTAGCTACCTGTCCGTCAAGAGCGGGAATTAGAGCCTCCACTGCCTCACATCTCCCCCGAACCTGCGCCTGTTTCTGCCCCATTTCATTCACCTCTGAAGGCTTTCAGAACGAATCGGTACCGTGAACAGGTTGGACTCACAGAAACGAAGGTACTGACCTCAGGACAGCAGAACCCCAAAGTGTCCACCTGCTAAAATCCAGCCGCAAACTCTCCAAACAGCCGCACTTATAAAATCCAGGATCCTGATAGAAGCAGCGGTGTTTCCGTGCGCAGAGTGCGCGGCTGCGGTGCGTAACGGTGGGGGTACCTGCTGGTTTTATCGCTCCTCGCAGGTGCGTCGACCACGGTGCATCATGCGCACAAAAGCCGCTGCTTGCTCGGTGAGATTCGCAGCGGCAGCGGGGAAGAGGCGCACGTAGTCTGACACGCACGCGCGTGCCACCTGGGTACGCCCTCCAGTCCGCGCCCTTTAAAGACACAGGGTGAGCGCGCGCGTATGCTGGCACGTTTGGATGTTCTCATCAAACAAATGAAGAGCAAAACACTTGAGTTAGTCTCAGGATTTGAGAAAAAAACCTTAAAAGTTCTTATAATTGATTATCAGAAAATCTAAACTCTAAATTCACCCATTCTTTTTGTTCAAGGACTGATTGTTACACAAGCAATAAACAAATACTGTTTACTTTAAGTTCTCATGTCAACAATCTGAATAGTTCATTCATATTTGTAACTTTTACCGTTAGAATCCAGCAAGGCCATAAAGATTATCTGAAATTTCTTTTCATCAAAACACATTTAACAGGAATTTTTCGAGTTGAAACATGAAGGCAAGTGGCTCCTACGTGTTCTGCAAGAATTAGACTCACGGACTCTTCCTGTTTCTTTAAGATTAAAAAGATGTTCATCATCAAACCGACAGTCGTCAAGAAGTTTCACCTGAAACCCGGAAGCTGCAAAAAATACATTACTCAGTGTTAATTAGAGCTCAAGACCGCAGATTATTACTGCCAACAACAACAACTTCTATTAGTAGTAAATTCATAAATAAAATTTGAATTTGAAATTTGAATTTACTACTACAATAATAATAATTACAGAGTATAGTGTTTTTTGTGTTCACATGTTAAGGTCATGTTACAAACCCTGATCTTATATTACATCATGTTGCCCTGATCACATGTTACAGTCAGGTGACAAACTCTGATCACAAGTTTAATTCTGAAAACACTTTGATCACAAGAACACATTTACATCTGACCTTTTAATTCAACCTTGGATCCAAGAGGACAGTCAGAACCCTCCAGCAGAACCAGAACCAGGATGAATTCTGCCTGGACCCACTGGAGTCTCTTCCCAGCTTCAGGCACTCAGTAATCCCGTTTTCTCTGTTTTAAAAATTCTTTCTTTTTCTGATCAGTTGTCAGATTATTACCATTTTCACTGTTAACTCCAGGTTTTGTCTTTGTAAGTACCTTATTTTCTGGCCATGCCAGCCTCTGTTTATTTCATTAAAATTATTTATTTACTATATTTGTGCATTCCTTGTATTTTCCTTTGTATCCAGCTCTAAACATCATGACACCAGCGTTCATTGTCCATTCAGAAGTTCATGATAAGGTTGCTGGTGTTGTCCAAGATGTCATGTGCCGTGAGTTCCACGGCCGCCTGTTTATGTTTAGTGTGGGTTTTGAGTATGTCTGGTTATGGGGTTTTGACTTTAGTTTAGATTTAAGTTAGATTATTGTATTATGTCCTTATATGTGTCTGGTGTGGAGTTTGTGTTGTCTTAGTCTATTGTCACAGTTCATGTTTAGGATCTGTTTGTCTCTTCTCTAGTTTTATCAGTTCATGTTCCATATATGGTCATGTCACTTCCTGTGCTTCACCTTTGTCTATTAGATTGTCTGCACCTGTCTCTGGAGTTGATTGTCGGCACCTGTGTCTCGTCTGGGTCCGGCACTATTTAAGGTTGGAGCTGTTGTCAGTTCAGTGTTGGACCGTTGTCCTCTGTCATATGTCTGTTGTCCTTGATGTGAGTCTTTGGTCACAGTTGTAGTTTAGTGTAGAATTATAGCCTGTAGTTATTATAAATAAAATCAGTACACAGAGTACACCCTAACAAAATGTGCAGAATGCTTTAGGATCTTCATAACAATGACTTGAAATAGGTGAGGGTGGGGGGCGGGGTTACACCTTGGGAGGTCACCATTAAATCACATGGACACTACTGATCAGGTTCTGATACTAATGTGATCAATTCAGACCCCATTGTCTGCATGTCATCATGCACACTATGTTAAGAAACAATCTTATGACAATTGTGTTGCCATGGAAACATGTTAAAGAGGCCATTTTATACTAATTTCAGGACTTTGTGGTTATTTCTTAAGTATAGGGTGTATCCACTGACGTCATAAAAATGGGCGTAACCACGACGTCCGCCATGACAGAGATATCGCTTGCCGCAATTAACAACAGACAAAGTCAGTTATGGACAAAAACACGCATTTTCGGGATGAGTCATCAACATCGGACCCCAAAACCTCTCACAGATGTGATAAGATGTACAGAGAGACTGGACAGCAAAGAATAAACTTGAGTTAATTGAGAGGAAAGATCCTCATTAAATGGACGCTGGTTTGTTCAGTGTTGCTGTCACGACATTGCCTCCCGTAAATTTACAGCAGTGACTTAGCTGCTGAGTAACAGTAGGAAAGTAACAAAGTTGATCGACGTCTCTTGACTATACTTTTTGATATTGTTTTTAGCTACTATTAGCCTTCCTGCTACAAGCATTGCAGTTTTGGGGAACTGACAACATTCCATTCCAAGCTCAATGTTCAATTATCAAATATCAAAAACTTACCAGACACAAAATGAGATGAGCAAATTCGGATGTTATCTAGATTTTTCCCCTTTTAAATTTTGGTTGAGACTTGCGATCCATAATGGTCTCCTTTCCTCAGATAATTGTTCAGTCTGCTGACCCTGATTCTTCACAACCTTTGGTAAACAATAATACTTTAAATGTCTCTCTCTGTCTGATCTATTAAGACATCCGTGGACACGACAGTAGTTCACCATTTTGCCGTTTTCTGCGCTTTTGCTGCGGGTGTTTTGCTAGTGTTTTGACGAGAGGCATCCGGCGCATCCCTCTGTCATGGCCGACTTCCGGAAACATGATGTCACGAGAATAGACCCTATTAACCAGTAATATGAAACATTTTATATCTAAAAAACGTTATGAAACACTGATTAACAGACCTTTCAATCTGTCTGTGGGCCTCGAGCAGCAGCTTGTTCATATTCATTATGTTAATTTGTTGGACTCTGATTGGCTAACAAACTAGCCTATGACAGCAAGGTATACTGTTTCCTGCCCTGCTGTGCATGGCAACATCAGACGTCCTCTCTTCCTGTTTGCTACGTCTTATGCTAACAGCTTTTAGCCAGCAGCATGCTAGGCGTTATGCTAACAGCTTTTAGCCAGCAGCATGCTAGGTGTGGTTTCAACTGCAGGAGCTGATGAATACTAACGAACAAAGGAGTTGTGATGAAACAGATACAGGTCGTTTGGACTCTGGTTTTATCACCACCTGCGTAGTTTGAGAGATTAAAACTGAAAGAGAAGTTGTTGACCTGTTTTCACCCACTATGAAGGTAAGAACACCTGTGGAGCTAAAATATTCAACAGAAACCTCAGAAACACTGTTTTTAATGGAAGGGTCTTTTTAATGACTGGTGTTTTTATGCAGCTCTTCTATTATTAGAGTGGTGGGGTTGGAAGCTTCAAAGCGAGCATAGAAGGTGTTCAGGGTATCTGGGAGCTGTGGATCTCCTGCAGTCAGTAATACATCTGATGGCCCCCCACACTGTGGATTAATGGATAAATGACCTTAGATCCTCTGAGCATACGTGGCTTTTGCTCTTTTTATTCCTGCTTTCAGATTCCTTCTAGCCGCTTTGAGTGTTTCTGCATTCTGAATGCAGCATCCCGGGTTTTCAGCAGGGAGCGCACCTCTGAATTCAGCCAGGGTTAATAATAAGACTTAATAATAAATCAAACAGTGATCTTTACCCCTTCTGTTTGAACACTTACCCGTGGGCCTGGTAGTCAATTGTTCACGTCAGCATCTACAAACTTGTCCTGTGACAACACAATCACAGTTCCTGCCACAAAAATTAAAACAGTCAAAATTAAAAACCAACCTCCTCGTTCTTTGTAAGTCACTTGGAAAAAAAAAGTCTGTTTTGACGTCTTCTTTTCTTGCTGCTTTACACACGGCAGAAGTCTTTGGAGAGAGCAAAGAAGATAGAGATTAATTAGGAGTAAAAATTCAAAGAACGGCTTGGTGGATAGACCCACTGATCTTCAGCCTGCAGGGCTTGACTGCCCGGAGGCCTTTCACCAGGTCACCTGTGGATGAGGTCTGTAGCAGAGCCAACTCAGCCAAAAAGGTTCAATCTTTTCTCACTTCCTGCAGAGACCATGTTGGTTCTGGAGAATCGGGACAGTAAACTGATGTATAGAAATTGCTCCTGTTCAGTCATGCTCCAGCTCATCCCTCATCAGTTACTGCTGCAGCTCCTACCTGCTCTTTCACCTGAACATGTGTTTGGTTTGTGGAGCTCATGGTCCAACACTGAAGATGAGATACTGTTGGTATTTAAACACCCTGAACGTTGTATCAAAGCAGAGGAAAGAGAACCCAACAGTTCTCACACATCTTCACATCATCAATGGGATCTTCAGTGTTTTGGATCTCCCAGCACCTCCAAAGGGCAGCAGACAGGAAGTCAAGCAGTTTTAACTGATTTCCTGTTTTCAGCATGATTTAAACAGTAAGGCTGAGAGTGTTTAAAGATGTACAACACACCTCTAATGAAAATCTATTAGAAATATAGATGTTTTTGTGGTGAAGTCATTCATGCTACAAGCTGCTTGAAAGTCTTCACTTGGCAGTTTGGTTGTTACCATATTGCTTTTGAAAGCACAGAAATGACCTTATCTGTATGTGTGGGCGGAGCTACAGTAAACATTTTAAATTCTGAGCATATTTATATTCAGATTGGCACATTGATCAGTGAACCTGCAATGATCATTATTTTAGTTACAGTATGTTCATATTATGATTTTTAGATTGGCAGTTTTTTGATGAAGTGGACGGATGGCTGGCTGGCTGGACGTACGGACAGACAGATGGATGGACAGATGGACGGATGGACATCAGTGTAGAACATGGTTGTGTGTTAGTTTGGTGAGGGATTGACGTTGCACTACTTGTTTCCAGTGTTTTTCATAATTCATGAATAGAAAGAATCAGAAACGAGGTAACGCCTGACCTGCCTCCTAAAATCTGCCTTTCTGAAAGAATTTCAGTGTATTAAAGTGAAAATATCTTCATGAAGCTGTTTGCTGGTCTGAATCTCCTTTTATTACACTAAACCACAATACTGCTGCTTTCATGGCCAGACACGGATCCATGACGTAAAGTCTGAGGAAACCTTTGTGAGGAGAGAAGGTTGTTTTCTCTAAGAGCAGCATATATCTGACATGAAGGGATGCAGCTCAGAGCGACGTGAGATGGTGATGAAGATATGGGGAAATAAACTGAGTCCACTGGGCTTTTACTGCCCTCTAACAGCATCCATCCTCAGACCACAGGGACAGGGAGCACTTTCACTGAAAAGCTATTGATCACATCATTGTGTTTCTTCCTCCACTTCAACAGTGTATAAGTCACGACTTTCTGCAGGGAGTCTAGATCAGTGTGTGCGTGTGTGTGTGTGTGTGTGTGTGCGTGCGTGTGTGCATGTGTGTCTGTGTGTGTGTGTGTGTCTGTGTGTGTGTGCGTGTGCATGTGTGTGTGTCTGTGTGTGTGCGTGCGTGCATGTGTGTGTGTGTGCGTGTGTGCGTGTGCGCGTTATAATGGCTGCAGCGCGTATTGACAGGAGCAGCTTGACATACCAGTGACCTGCAGTGTCACTTTATTGAAATGAACCATAATGCAGAGTGATTACACAACAGCATTCATTTACTCTAGTGAGTCCTGTAGGAACTCGTCCTCCTGGACTCACATGGTGTCTCACAAACAAAGAGACTTGCAATGTCTCTGGTATCATACTGTCTCTGGTTGGACAGGTAACGCGCCATCTCTGGTTGGACAGGTAACGCGCTGTCTCTGGTTGGACAGGTAACGCGCCGTCTCTGGTTGGACAGGTAACGCGCCGTCTCTGGTTGGACAGGTAACGCGCCGTCTCTGGTTGGACAGGTAACGCGCCGTCTGAGGTTTGATGTTTTACTACTACTGTCATTTAGCAGACGCTTTTATCCAAAGCGACTTACATTGAGAGAACATACAAGCAAGAATTCAAAGAGAAGGAAACAATATAAGGAGGCGGACTGTTTGGAGTCCAGTTTAATTCCGACGCTGATACATCAAGTGTATCAAGTTTTTTTTTTTTTTGGTAGAGATAAACTCCCAAATCGCTATCATAAATCATAAATCAATTCCTCATTAAGACTGAAAGTGTTCTTTAAAGAGGTGAGTCTTAAGTCTGCTCTTAAAAGTAGCTGCAGACTCTGAGGATCGGACCGAGTTTGGTAGGTCATTCCACCATCGGGGGACAACAGAGGAGAAGAGTTTGGAACATGATCTCATGCCACGTTGTGGTGGAAGCGCTAGGCGTCTTTCAGCGGCTGAGCGTAGCTGACGCGTGGGAATGTAGGTTTGGATGAAGGAGTGAAGGTAAGTAGGAGCTGTGTGTGTTAGAGTCTGGTAAGCCAGAAGCAGAGCTTTGTATTTGATGCGTGCTGCAACTGGAAGCCAGTGCAGGGAAATGAGCAGCGGAGTGACATGAGCCCTCTTGGGCTGGTTGAAGACCAGACGTGCTGCTGCGTTCTGAATCATCTGCAGAGGTTTAACCGAGGACGCCGGAAGACCGGCCAGCAATGAGTTGCAGTAGTCGATCCGGGACAAGACCAGGGCCTGGACCAGAAGCTGTGTGGTGTGGTCTGTGAGGAAGGCTCTGATTTTCCTGATGTTGTAAAGCGCGAATCGACATGAGCGAGCTACGGAGTTAACCTGCTCTTTGAAGGACAGCTGGTTGTCCAGTATGACACCAAGGTTTCTGGCGGAGGTTTTGGGGAACAGCGTGATGGAGTCAAGCTGCACGCTTATCTGAGGAGGTAAGGAGTTACTGGCAGGACAGACAATGAGGTCAGTTTTGGACAGATTAAGCTGAAGGTGGCGATCCCTCATCCACGCCGAGATATCTGAGAGGCAAGCAGATATCCGCACTGAGACGGATGTATCGTCTGGAGGGAACGAGAGGAGGAGCTGAGTGTCGTCAGCGTAGCAATGGTATGAGAAGCCATGGGAGCGAATGATCTCGCCTAATGAGGTGGTGTATAAAGAGAAGAGGAGAGGACCAAGNTCAAGTGTATCAAGTTTTTTTTTTTTTTGGTAGAGATAAACTCCCAAATCGCTATCATAAATCATAAATCAATTCCTCATTAAGACTGAAAGTGTTCTTTAAAGAGGTGAGTCTTAAGTCTGCTCTTAAAAGTAGCTGCAGACTCTGAGGATCGGACCGAGTTTGGTAGGTCATTCCACCATCGGGGGACAACAGAGGAGAAGAGTTTGGAACATGATCTCATGCCACGTTGTGGTGGAAGCGCTAGGCGTCTTTCAGCGGCTGAGCGTAGCTGACGCGTGGGAATGTAGGTTTGGATGAAGGAGTGAAGGTAAGTAGGAGCTGTGTGTGTTAGAGTCTGGTAAGCCAGAAGCAGAGCTTTGTATTTGATGCGTGCTGCAACTGGAAGCCAGTGCAGGGAAATGAGCAGCGGAGTGACATGAGCCCTCTTGGGCTGGTTGAAGACCAGACGTGCTGCTGCGTTCTGAATCATCTGCAGAGGTTTAACCGAGGACGCCGGAAGACCGGCCAGCAATGAGTTGCAGTAGTCGATCCGGGACAAGACCAGGGCCTGGACCAGAAGCTGTGTGGTGTGGTCTGTGAGGAAGGCTCTGATTTTCCTGATGTTGTAAAGCGCGAATCGACATGAGCGAGCTACGGAGTTAACCTGCTCTTTGAAGGACAGCTGGGACAATAAGCAGAGATTCTGATGATGTTGATCCATGTTGGGTATCTGGTCCGCAGGTCTGTTAAAGCCTCCATGGTCCAGGTCTACGGCGGAACCGAAACACCGACCAAAATGTATGAGTGGGGATGGGTACAGAGACTCTGTATTAAATTAGCCTCGGGGCTGATTCTGATGGTCCACCCAGACTGACAAACTTCAAACCTTATCCTAACCCTAACCCTCTTCAAGGTGGGATATGGAACTCCAGCTGATCACACACTGACTCTGATAAAAGCAGCTCCTTCCTGTTTGAAGCTCAGTCATCGATTAACTCCGTGGTAAAGAGTTCACAGTTGCACCGCGGCTCGAAAACGTCCTGCAGTCCCTCTTAAGATCCTCTGTCCCCCCCACACACCATCCTGCACGCCTCACTTATCCAATAAAATAAAAAAAGCAATAAAATCCTTCGTGGTGTGTCTTCCAGTCCAAAAAGTGGCCCGAAGCTCCTCCACTTCACCAACATGAAGCAGCTACATGTTAGCTAGCTGCTAATAGCTGCTAATGAAAACGTTTCCACACAGAACTTGCTCGTCACATGAGAAACCCCAGAGGAATCACTTATAGCAAGTAAATAAGGTATATAATCACCACATGTCCCCGGTGCTTCCAGCTGCTTGACCTACAGACTCCACAGTACCAGCCTCACTGTGCTGCAGTATTTACAGTATTAGACAACCCAAAATGGTGCCCGCTGCTCTGCCAGCTATTGGCTGGTAGATGTAAACAGAATGCCAACGTCATACCGCCAAAATTAATATTTTATAATATTTAATTTCAAATATAATTTTTAAAGGAAATGCTGTATTTTCATTCTACAAGCCTCTAAACACCCCGTGGAGGAATTATTTTGTTATAAATATAGTTTTTAATGAAAATGTTCCATATACCACCTTTAACGGTAAATTAAGGTCGTATTGATCTTTTGCAGGAGATATAAACACAAGCCAAACACTGTAGTAGCCCGCTCCTCCTTAACAAACACACACACCGCGGGGACTGATGGGGGGAAGGGGGTCAGCTACGTGTTCCCATGTTCACCTTGTGCTCTCACCAGAAGCTCCACCCACCAGCAGGTACACAGATAGGTTGGCAGAGTGAACGAAAAGATCCAAAATTTGACTTCATTTTACAAAAATAGATGCCGATAATACACGATGTCACAAATGCAATAAAAGCTTTTTCTTGTAAAGGCGGGAACACGAGTCATTTGACCAACACCTTGTTAAAATACACTAAATACAGAGAGATGCTCAGAGTGTTTGACTGAGTGCAGCAGAAACAACAAGCCCTGAATCAGAGGGCTGATTTTACAGTAAACACTTTAGCATTCAATATCTTTTATTAATAATTGCACTGTTTTATGGGGAAGTTATGTTTGATATTTATTTGAATACCTTCAACTTTTTAAATAGTATTTTTAGTTTTTAATATATAAAAGAAGTTGTTTATATAGTGTTTTTATAAAGTTATTTATTTTGTACTTTTTATTTTGTAGTTATTTATTTTCCATGCTTTGATGTTCCAATTATTTTAAAAAATAAAATAGTTATAGTTAATTATTTGTGTTTTCCCTTTTATTTTAGTCTTTCAAAAGAAAAAAAAAAGTACCGATAAGGATACCGATAAAGTACCGGATCGATAAGGAGTATCGTTAAAGGTAGTGAATGAAGAAAATAAAAAGGTTTCAAGTTGATGAAGATGGATTCCACATGAGGGCTGCAGGATCAGTTTAACACTGTGACACCTGAACACCAATCTTCATTTATATAAAGCAGGTCTACATAGTGGATTTGAAAGCCTGGCAGGTGAAGAGCTGATTCCAGGATGTGAACACTGAACCAGGTTTCAGTGAAGCAGTGAGTTAACAGATTATTTTTACTGGTGAGGAGAAGCTTATCAATCTTACTGGAGATGGACCAGATGTTTGTGAGGTGGATGGACGTCTCCGTCTGACGAGCTCCAGCACGTTCCAAATAGAGCTGCTGCACCTCCAGCCAGGAGTTCAGGAACGTTGGAAAAGTCCACAGATGGAGGTGGGACAGTTTGTCCAGTAGAGTCTCTTATGTTTAAGAGTTCTCCAAAATGTTAGATGCTTCACATGAAACAGACAAAAATGAAGAGTACAAGAGTACAAGTGATCAACACTGCTGTCAGTAGCACCATCTTGGTCATCCAAGGGAACATGTTTTAATGTTTTCTTGTCTGTTTATGTGAAAACCTGCATTTTTAAACATTTCAATATGTAACATGTCAAAAATCAGCAAAATAATGTTCCAGCTTTCATATCTAATCCAAACTGAGTCCATGTGGCTTTGAGAGCTGTTGTGATGGTTTAAAAAAAAGGTCCATGAACGCAACATTGTGTTGAATCTCTAATGCTGACTCGGGCCTCATGTTGGTCAACCACAGCGTGAAGAGCTGAGATTGATTGAAGATTAATTGGGTTTAAATATGAAATCAAACAAACTGGATGTCATCCATCCTGCCGGGGGAGGAACTCAGTAAAAGCCAAATTGGATTCTTAATCAGGAGAGAATGTCAGCTTCAATCTAAATAAGAAGAAACCAGGCTCCATGAGTAAAGTTCCTGTCAGAGGAGATGGAGGGAGGGAGGGATGGATGGATGGATGGATGGATGGATGGATGGATGGATGGATGGATGGATGGATGGATGGAGGGAGAGCGGGAGGGAGGGAGGGAGGGATGGAGGGATGGACGGAGGGAGGGATGGATGGATGGATGGATGGATGGATGGATGGATGGATGGATGGATGGATGGATGGATGGATGGAGGGAGGGACGGATGGATGGAGGGAGGGACGGATGGATGGAGGGAGGGATGGAGGGACGGATGGATGGAGGGAGGGATGGATGGATGGATGGATGGAGGGAGAGCGGGAGGGAGGGAGGGAGGGATGGAGGGATGGACGGAGGGAGGGATGGACGGAGGGAGGGATGGACGGAGGGAGAGAGGGACGGATGGATGGACGGACGGATGGATGGATGGATGGATGGATGGATGGATGGATGGATGGATGGATGGAGGGAGGGAGGGAGGGAGGGACGGATGGATGGAGGGAGGGATGGATGGATGGATGGATGGATGGATGGATGGAGGGAGGGAGGGAGGGAGGGATGGATGGATGGAGTGAGGGAGGGACGGAGGAGAAGAAACACTTACTGTGTATTTACCTCACAGGCTGCTGGGCTGTGAACAGTGTGGACCAATTGGCTGTGACACCTCATTTATTACCCTGAACACACTGGAACAGAGGAACAATGACACTGCTGCTGCCCACGCTGCAGCGCACGCACATACATGTGCACGTTACCTGAACAAGGTCATTAAAGTTCTGACATGACCCCCTGCTGAGGGCCTCACTGATGGTTTTTTTGTCCTGATGCTTTGAGAACTTCTCTGGTTATCTGTATGTTTCCCTTCCAGCTGATGGAACAACAAGATGTTCTGCCTCGTTCCACGTTGAACCACTTTCCTTTACAGTGTTTCAGAACGTTTCCTGTCAATCAACTGCAGCAGCTCGTTAACGTTTGACTCAAAACTCTTTAAACAAACACTGTTTTACACATTGTTTGGTTTAATAAAGGAAATCACACACAATGTGTTTCTGCTTGATGTGAAATTTTTAGTTGCAATTTTATCTGATTCTGATGCAGAATCTGCAGATCGGATCTAGTTGGAATCCTTCAGAACATTCTGGACAGTTATTGTTTTCTTTTGTTGTTGTTTCAGTAAACCAACACAAAGCTCTGGCTGTCCGAACAGAACACTGAATCATAAAACATGATCTGGGTTTATTGCTTCTGGTCAGTTTCTGACCTTTTGTTCTGCTTCAGGTTTTTCCCTCAGACAGAGAGAGCAGCTCTGATTAGCAGTGGCAGGTCTGGGTGGCTCTACGTGATAAAGATGGATGGTTCAACTCTCAAAGATGCACACAGAGCAACACACCTACTGCAGTTAAGATACTTCAGCAAACCGCAACCTAAGAAGGGAAACATTA
This sequence comes from Pachypanchax playfairii, assembly GCA_006937955.1. NCBI lineage: Eukaryota > Metazoa > Chordata > Actinopteri > Cyprinodontiformes > Aplocheilidae > Pachypanchax > Pachypanchax playfairii. The sequence continues at coordinate 47,290 of SSNP01000316.1, read as the reverse complement.
TGTGTTTTAACATGAAATCCTAAACAGGAAATGAGCCACTTTGACAGGCTGATAGAGCGGCTGTAGAAAATGTGTCTGACATGTAGGAAGCAGCAACAACACGGCACAGCCGTCCCGTCAGCTGCTACACAGGGCTGGTTTTCCAAAGAGAAATTCTTTCCCCTTTTTGCACTGAAGCACTTTGGCTGATGAACTGCACAGAGAGGCAAATTATCAGCAGACTTGGTGAGTGTGTTTTTGAGATTGGCTGCTTGAGGGATTATAGAAATAAAGAAGAGAAGCTGATATTCAGAGTCTGGTCTGAAGCTCTGGACAAAACCAAAGAAACATGTTACAAACTTCATATCATGTTTGTGCTGCTCTGGATGGTCTCTGAGATTCAATAGGACAAATCTGGATGACTCTACTGCTGTGTTCAGACTAAATGTCTTAAATAAAGCAGATTGTACAGAGTTTATTGTAAATATACATATTTCCTCCACAATACTCTGACTGTTAAGGTCATGTGATGCTTTGAACTCTAATACCAGCATTAGCAAACCATTTACCTGCTGAACCTCAGTCATTCTCAGTATTTTGACATTCCAGCTGACATTAGCTTTTAACTCAAAGCCCTGCTGTGCCTTAGTATTCCCTCTCAGCATGGCTGGACTCTTTATCTGGATTTTCTGTGTATTTCTGAAATAATGATGGCGTACCAACTGCGATTAGCTGTATACAAGCTGCTAACGTATTCATGAATACATCAGGACAACAACAGTGACTACAGGCTCCAAGAACTGGAGAGCTGGGTCTGCTTCTAGCCTACGATGATTCACTGCTTCGAGTAGTTTGTACGTTCTTATTGTATGAGACACACAGTAATGTTATAGAATAACTTTGGGAAGCCTTTTGTCCAGAAATGGACCTGTTGGGCTGGATAGGTCCACAAATGGTGTATGAATAAGACCCAGTTAGGGGAAAGAAAACTTTACTGTATATTTGAAATCAATATTTTGGCTTTGGCAAATGAAATTTTCACTTCTTTGAATTTTCTTCCAAAAAACTTCTTTTATTTAAAGTTCCAGATTTCTAAGTTGCTGTTGGGACAAAAGTATGAGTCAGTCCTGCATGACTGCTCCAGAACTAGAACTCAGCTCTACCAGGTGAGATCAGGTGATCCACGATGAGAACTCAGCTCTACCAGGTGAGATCAGGTGATCCACGACGAGAACTTAGCTCTACCAGGTGAGATCAGGTGATCCACGACGATAACTCAGCTCTACCAGGTGAGATCAGGTGATCCACGACGAGAACTCAGCTCTACCAGGTGATCCACGACGATAACTTAGCTCTACCAGGTGAGATCAGGTGATCCACGACGATAACTCAGCTCTACCAAGTGAGATCAGGTGATCCACGACGAGAACTCAGCTCTACCAGGTGAGATCAGGTGATCCACGACAATAACTCAGCTCTACCAGGTGAGATCAGGTGATCCACGACGAGAACTCAGCTCTACCAGGTGATCCACGACGAGACCAGGTGATCTCTACCAGGTGAACTCTACCAGGTGATCTCTACCAGGTGAACTCTACCAGGTGATCTCTACCAGGTGAGATCTATCAGGTGAGCTCTACCAGGTTAACTCTACCAGGTGATCCACGAGGATAACTTAGCTCTACCAGGTGAGATCAGGTGATCCACGACGATAACTCAGCTCTACCAGGTGAGATCAGGTGATCCACGACGAGAACTCAGCTCTACCAGGTGATCCACGACGATAACTTAGCTCTACCAGGTGAGATCAGGTGATCCACGACGATAACTCAGCTCTACCAGGTGAGATCAGGTGATCCACGACGAGAACTCAGCTCTACCAGGTGAGATCAGGTGATCCACGACAATAACTCAGCTCTACCAGGTGAGATCAGGTGATCCACGACGAGAACTCAGCTCTACCAGGTGATCCACGACGAGACCAGGTGATCTCTACCAGGTGAACTCTACCAGGTGATCTCTACCAGGTGAACTCTACCAGGTGATCTCTACCAGGTGAGCTCTACCAGGTGAACTCTACCAGGTGATCTCTACCAGGTGAGATCTATCAGGTGAGCTCTACCAGGTTAACTCTACCAGGTGATCTCTACCAGATGAGCTCTACCAGGTGAACTCTACCAGGTGATCTCTACCAGGTGAGCTCTACCAGGTGAGCTCTACCAGGTGAACTCTACCAGGTGATCTCTACCAGGTGAACTCTACCAGGTGAGCTCTACCAGGTGAACTCTACCAGGTGAGCTCTACCAGGTGAGCTCTACCAGGTGAGCTCTACCAGGTGAACTCTACCAGGTGATCTCTACCAGGTGAGCTCTACCAGGTGAGCTCTACCAGGTGATCTCTACCAGGTGAGCTCTACCAGGTGAACTCTACCAGGTGATCTCTACCAGGTGAGCTCTACCAGGTGAACTCTACCAGGTGAACTCTACCAGGTGATCTCTACCAGGTGATCTCTACCAGGTGAGCTCTACCAGGTGATCTCTACCAGGTGATCTCTACCAGGTGAGCTCTACCAGGTGAACTCTACCAGGTGAACTCTACCAGGTGATCTCTACCAGGTGAGCTCTACCAGGTGAACTCTACCAGGTGATCTCTACCAGGTGAGCTCTACCAGGTGAGCTCTACCAGGTGAACTCTACCAGGTGAACTCTACCAGGTGATCTCTACCAGGTGAGCTCTACCAGGTGAACTCTACCAGGTGAACTCTACCAGGTGAACTCTACCAGGTGATCTCTACCAGGTGAACTCTACCAGGTGATCTCTACCAGGTGATCTCTACCAGGTGAGCTCTACCAGGTGATCTCTACCAGGTGAGATCAGGTGATGTTTCTGTTTAACAGTCTGATTAATACAGTAGTTCAGAAAAACGTCTTTATTTGGATTTTCTGTTTATCAGTTTTTGATCTAACAACTTGAAAGAATTAATTACATTTGTATTGTTTGGAGGATGTAATTTATAAATAAATCAAATAAATTGTTGTTCACTTTGTTTTTTTCATCTTATTATAGCAAACCATGTGGAAACACTGAGAGGACATGAAGTTCAGTTAAGCTGCGACATGAAGAATATTTGTTCTGAACACGACCCAACATGAATCTATATGATACTTTTCATGTCAAACTGTCTCTGCTTGCTGCACATGTGTCCAGATGTGTCTCACTGCAGGTCTGAGAGACAGTTTGTTGTTAAGAAGCTTCTGAGCCACAAAAGAAGTTCATACACGAAGAGTTTCCACAGACTCAGAGATTCTGCTAGTGTGATCTGCAGACGCCTCCTCCTGGACCGAGCCTTGCTCCTCTTGTGTCTGTCACACAAAGAGAGGAGGAAGAGGAGCACAAGAGTCTTCATCACAGAGCAAATAGTGAATATTTCCATCAAGTTCTAAACAAACTCTTCTGGAGGGAATAATTCACATCAGCAAAAACTTTTAAAGCTGGTATATGGAACATTTTCATTAAAAACTATATTTATAACAAAATAATTCCTCCACGGGGTGTTTAGAGGGTTGTAGAATGAAAACACTGCATTTCCTTTAAAAATTATATTCAAAGTAAAATATTATAAAACATTAATTTTGACAGGGACGACGTTGGCATTTTGTTTACATCTACCAGCCAATAGCTGGCAGAGCAGCAGGCACCATTTTGTGTTGTCTGATACCGTAATGCCCCTTTTCCACCGACAAATCAGCACGGCGCGCTTGAGAGCGGTACAGTATAGCGCGGATCAACCCGCTTGAGGCGGTGGAAACATAAAGCGGACGTAAGTGGGGATATGGGAGTGACCACCTGGCTATGAAAAGTGGCGCGCAAAAGTATCTGTCCGCGACGTCACATCGCGTGAAACAATAACAACAATGGTGGATATACGTGTGTTTTTGTACTTTGCACTCTGTCTGTGGTTCATTTTGGTTGGTTAGATTTTTGGTTCTTGTGGAGGAAGTCGGCATTGTCCAAAGTCAATTGTATTTTAAAATAAAATATTTGTATGGTTGCTAGGAGTTTTTTTAAAGCCTTTTGCGGGAGCGCTTCTATATCACACCACGTGAACACCACACACAGCCGGGCCAATCAGGGGCTACCACTACGTAGGTAGTCATGTCACTGGTAGCAGTTTACTGGACCAATCCGTAGACAGGTGGGCGTGTGGGCCCGCTTTGGCCCGCTTCGGACCACTGAGGAGGTGGTCTGAAAAAATAGGGCGGGTTGGCGCGGAATGACGCGGTTAAGACCCAAGAAAGGCGGTGGAAAAGGGTCCGCAGGGGGCTAAAGAGAACTGAGCCGTACCGTGTTCTGTCGGTGGAAAAGCGGCATAAATAATCCAGCACAGTGAGACTGGTACTGTGGAGTCTGCAGGTCAAGCAGCTGGAAGCACCGGGGACATGTGTTGATTATATACCTTATTTACTTGCTATAAGGGGTTTCCCATGTGGCGAGCAGGTTCTGTGAATAAAGTTTTAATAGCAGCTATTAGCAGCTAGCTAACACGTAGCTGCATGTTGCTGAAGTGGAGGAGCTTCAAGCCACTTTTTGGACTGGAAAACACATCACAAAGGATTTTATTGTTTTTTTTATTTTATTGGATAAGTGGGGTATGCAGGATGGTGTGTGAGGAGGAGAGAGGATCTTAAGAGGGACTGCAGGAAGTTTTGGAGCCGCGGGACAACTGAACTCTTTGCTACGGACTGAATCGATGACTGAACTTCAAACAGGTAGGAGCTGCTTTTATCAGAGTCAGTGTGTGATCAGCTGGGCTGGAGAGCATGATTAGTGAACTGAACTCATGATATTTTATTGTCCTGCTCAGATCGGAGATCAGAATGGGTTTGGTGAGGAATATTAATCGACCTGAGCGTTGGAGCGCGCGCACAGGGGGGTGGTTAACGAGCCTGGCACCCAGATAGCTGAAGGCTTTGTACCGTGTTGTTCCAAGTTCCATATACCATCTTTAATTCATCTAAAAAGAAAGAAGCCCAAATATGTGATAATCAATAATATCAGGTATGAAGTTCTGCAGCACATAGAACCGTTCTGAAATCTTTTTAAGCACCAGAACGTCTGCATTTTAAATAAAAAACTGATAGAATAAGATAATAAATGGTTGTTTACCTGATAATAAATAAATAATAAAGTGATAATAACTTGATAACTGCTGTACAATAACTCAGAGCTGGAGACAAAAGGAGGGACATATCAGGAGGAGCTGAGCGGTTCTGACCTGGCCACGGCTCGAATGCAGCAACGAGACATGTTGATGAAGGATGAAGACGAGGCTCTGGTCTGTAACGTGGTCTCGATGCCCCTCAGCAGGTCGTTGGTCTTCAGCAGCAACAACATCTGTCGTGGAACTCTGTTCAACAGACTGCTGATCTGAGGCAGGTACCGAGCGGCATTGGTCTGGATCTCAACATCCTGCAGACAGAGAGAGGACACGGGTCACCTGCTGTCCACATTTAGATCTGACCCACATATCAGCTGTTACGGACAGAGTCGACCTTTTCTGGGTCTCTGAGAAAACTTTGGATTATTGAGCTGATCAGGCCGACTGAGACTCGTGTTAGCATTGACATGTTTTGGACATGCTTGTCTCTGTGCACGTTGGGAGACATGTCGTAGGAATGTTGTGTGAGTTTGACATGAAAGCCACCTGATAACAAGTCAGAAAAATGGACGTGTGTGTCAGGGATCCTTGACACTTCAACAACCTTTAGATGGTCTTTGTTCCAACAGAGACTTAGAAACCTGAAACGTCTCACCTGGACCAGTTTCTAACCTGGACCAGATTCAGACCTGGACCAGATTCTAACCTGGACCAGATTCAGACCTGGACCAGATTCTAACCTGGACCGGATTCTAACCCGGACCAGTTTCTAACCTGAACCAGATTCTAACCTGGACCAGATTCAGACCTGGACCAGATTCTAACCTGGACCAGATTCAGACCTGGACCAGATTCTAACCTGGACCAGATTCTAACCTGCACCGGATTCAGACCTGGACCAGATTCAGACCTGGACCAGATTCAGACCTGGACCAGATTCTAACCTGGACCAGATTCTAACCTGCACCGGATTCAGACCTGGACCAGTTTCAGACCTGGACCAGATTCTAACCTGGACCAGATTCAGACCTGGACCAGATTCTAACCTGGACCAGTTTCTAACCTGGACCAGATTCTAACCTGGACCAGTTTCTAACCTGGACTGGATTCTAACCTGGACCAGATTCTAACCAGTACCAGAACCAGTACCAGGACAAGTTCTGCCTGGACCCACTGGACTCTGAGAGGACAGGAAAAACCCTCCAGTAGAACCAGAACCAGAACCAGGATGAGTTCTACTGGACCCACTGGACTCTGAGAGGGCAGGAAGAAACCTCCAGCAGAACCAGAACCAGGACCAGTTCTACCTGGACCCCCTGGACTCTGAGAGGACAGGAAGAAACCACCAGCAGAACCAGAACCAGGATGAGTTCTGCCTGGACCCACTGGACTCTGAGAGGACAGGAAGAACCCTCCATCAGAACCAGAACCAGTTCTGCCTGGACCCACTGGACTCTAAGAGGACAGGAAGAAACCTCCAGCAGAACCAGAACCAGGATGAGTTCTGCCTGGACCCACTGGGCTGCAGGTCTCTGAGAGACTTAATAATCAATATGATGATCAGTTATCAATAAGTTTCTGTGCTACAGACTGAAAATCACCTCTTCTGGTTGTTATTTAACGTCTCAGATATATTTTCAGCCTTTTATTAAACTGGATTGTTTTATCTTAGTGAAAACAGTTAAAACTGTTTAATAACAGATACTTTTATTGTCAATGAAGAAAAGATGAAGAATAAAGATAACTGAGTTGTATTTTGGTTTCCTTTGTACCCTTTAAAGTCAACATGTGACATGTTGTCCATCATAAGTTCTTGTCTGCTCCTCATCAGGTGTCTCTCTAAGACATGGTCTCATCAGAGGAGAATCAAAGAAGCGTCTGAAATAAGGTTCGTTTAATGATTTATTTGATTTAAGAGAAGAAGTGACAGACAACAAACTGAAAGCTGGATTCTCACTTCAGTTTTTACTTGATTTCATGTTTAGAATTCAAAATATTTTGACAATAATTCTGCATTTCTCAAAATGTCTTTTATTGGTTTCTTAACAACTTCAACGTGGTTCATGTAAATGATGCAGCATCTGATGGTACATCAGACATCCAGGAACTGAGAAGAAGAAGCCATGTTCTTTCTTCTGGTCATCAGGTGATGGAGGAGGTGCTCTTAGGAACAAAGACAACAGGATGAGACGACAAAAGGAAGGAAAGAAGCTTTAAGTGATGAAATGAAGGAAAAGAGAAAGACACTAACATTTACCTCCGTAGCAGCTATTTGTTCTCTTTGATGTTGTTGCTGGAGACGTTGTGTGAGCGCGAGTGTCTTCTTCTACTCCACTTCAAAGGCCTTTTCCTGCTGCACATCAGCCAGCCTAAATTACACTATTAGTCATGGAAGAGAGCGGACTGCAGGCTTACAATCCTTCAGACACTCAGCAGAACAGGACGAGCACGGGACGTTACAGGAAGGAAGAGGACTACAGTGAAATGAGGAGCTGAGAATTTAAATTCAAAGTATAAACAATGACTGTTTTATGAAAACTGGATAAGGATTCATGTTTAGCTGCTCCACAGAAGAAGTTCTTCAGATTCAAAACTTCTTAGAATAAGAAAACAACCAAACGTTGTGTTTCTAATATTTACATAGATAAGATCTTCAGTAGTCCCACACATGGGACATTTCATTGTTGCAGCATAAAGAGGACGGTACAGTCAGAAAAACAGAGACGATAAGAACAATATGACTGATAAAAAAAACTATTAAAATTAAAACCAAAACTTTCTAAATCAACAACCAGCTACAAGGACATCATTATAAAATCTGCTAGAAGAAAAGATCTCCTGAACCTCTCCCTCATGCAGCGTGGATGCAGCAGCCTGTTCAGTGCTGCTAGAGTCTGGTTACTTGCACCAATCAACAAAGTCCTGAGTCAGCTTCCTGTCCTCTGTGTTGTCCCCGTCAGTAATGAGGCCAATTATTGCTGAGTCGTCAGAGAACTTTTGGAGGAAAATTTTGGAGGAAATCTGCGGTGTAGATGGTAAACAGAAATGGTGCCAAAACTGTTCCCTGTGGGACACCTGTACTGTAGATGATCCTGTCTGACACACAGCCCAGAGTCTGTTTGTGAGGTAGTCAAGGATCCATGAAGTGAAGTGCTGCTCCACTCCCATACAGTCCCAGTTTGCCCCTCAGGATTTTTGGTAGGATGGTATTAAAAGCACTCGAGAAATCAAAAAACATGATTCTCACAGTACTTCCCTTGGCATCGAGGTGGGACAAGGAGCCATGCAGGAGGTGGATAATAGCATCGTCCACCCCAATGCCAGGCTGGTATGCAAACTGTAGTGCAGGGGAGCCCAAAGTCAGGCCTCGAGGGCCACTATCCTGCATGTTTTAGATGTTTACCTGCTTCAACACACCTGATTCCAATCTGCAACATCTCAGCAAGTCCTGCAGAAGCCTGTTAACGACCCGTTCATCTGCAGCAGGTGTTCTGAAGTAGAGGAACATCTAAAACGTGCAGGACTGGCCCTTGAGGCCTGGAGTTGGACACCCCTGCTGTAGTGGATCCAATGATGAACTCACCAGAGGCCTAAGTTGTGTGACGACCAGCCGCTCCAGCGTCTTAGTTAGGTGGGATGTCAGAGCCACTGGCCGGTAATCATTCAGGTCCCTTGGATGTAGCTTTTTTGGCACAGGTACCACACAGGAGGTCTTCCAAAGTTCCAGTACCTATTTTAAACCCTTGTTGATGGAAACAGTACAGAGGTCTCACACCCATATAACAAAAAGGGCAAATACTTTATAAATAAACGAGCTGAGTTGGATGTTCCTGACCAGCGTCTGTGTGAATATGACAGCAGCATTGTGAGAGCAGTCGGTCCAGATAAACACAGCTTTGAGACACGCGATGGACAGCCAGTCAGATAACCCGAGTCTCTGATGTTCACAGGAAGTGACAACATCGGATTCAGCAGTGTTTTCCTGCTCACATGACTGAGTGTTGGAATCTGAATCATACACAGGTCCATCACCATGACACACAGACGTTTCCTCACAGAGGAACAACTGGTAGGGACTTCAGCTGACCCAGAACCTCTCTGCTGCAGGTTCTGATTAAACTGTCGAGATGAGTACAAGTCAGAGGACGACAGAAAAGAATCAGATCCTCAACTGTCTCATGCTTGGTGGAGGCTGACAGACCAGAACTATAGATGGTTCTGAGTTGTATCCAAGAACTGTGCAATGTTAACTAAACATCAGACCCATCATGTCTAGAGACATATGGACCGGTCCAAATGATCAGCAGCTGCTACTGAAACACATTCAGCTTTACCCCCCACCCCCCGCTTAACATCGCCTCCAACCTTTCATTTCCTATATTTACTGGAAAATCAAAACTGAGAATTACTCAGTTAAAGACACAGACATGCATCACAAAACCCCACCTCACCCCCTCCGGTCCAAATAACAGGGTCCTCACAAGTGCTGTGCCAAGTCCTGCCTGGGGAATAACAATTAGTAGCAATTATAGGAGGCTGGGAGGCCGGCCGCACAGCTGTCAGCAGGACACAGAGAAGGTGACGCTGCCTTATTTGCATCTGAAAGCTTCAATAAGGACATATTGTACTGCGAGTGGCGCAATAATAGGCTGAGCAAAAGGCAAAGGGAATTCATTTGGGGATGGGGGGGCGGTTCTGGCTGGTGAATTTTCTCTTTCCACAGCGTATTGAGAGTTGGACGACTGATTTCACCCAGCAGACCGGAGAACGTAGTGTTCACAGATACAAACGTATCAGAAGTGCATTATTTTCTACCACTGAAAAGATTTTTTTTATCAGCAGGGACGTAAAACAGAACCTTAACGGTTCTAATCACCTGCATCATCTTAATTAGAGGTCTGGAATGATGAGAAACAACTGGGGTTGACTTGTATCTCCTCTCCAGTTACAAACCTGCCAACCTTGTAAAAAATTTGAGTACCACTTGGGTTGGGCAGCTTTTTGTTGCAGAATTTTGCAATACACACACACACACACACACACACACAAGTTTGTTTTGTTATCCTTATGGGGACCGTCCATTGACTTCCATTGATTTTAGTAACTAGATTTATACCTAACCCAAACCCTTTTACTAACCTTAACCATTACTGATCTATAACTAACCCTAAGACTAACTAAAACTCTATTCACACCATACCTATAAACCTAACCCCTAACCCTAAAAAGGGGAGTCCCCCTCATGGGGACCAGGCTTCGGTCCCCACAAGAACCCTCGGACCCCAGAAAGATAGTAAAAGTCAGGAAACGGGTCCCCAGGAGGTCAGAAATACAAACCCACACACCCACACACACACACACGAGTGTGTTTTGGTATCCTTATGGGGACCGTCCATTGACTTCCATTGATTTTAGTAACTAGATTTATACCTAACCCAAACCCTTTTCCTAACCTTAACCATTACTGATCTATAACTAACCCTAAGACTAACTAAAACTCTATTCACACCATACCTATAAACCTAACCCCTAACCCTAAAAAGGGGAGTCCCCCCCATGGGGACCAGGCTTCGGTCCCCACAAGAACCCTCGGACCCCAGAAAGATAGTAAAAGTCAGGAAACTGGTCCCCAGGAGGTCAGAAATACAAACCCACACACACACACACACACACACACACACACATATATATATATATATATATATATATAGATATATGCCTTATATATGTATATAAGGCAAAAATACACACACACATACTGTTGTCTCTTACTCTTTTTTCTGTAGGCTACACATTTAACATCAAATGACCACTTTGGTTGTAATATTCAGATAATTTATTAAAGATTTGATTTTTGCCAACAAGATTAGAAAATAAAACTTTATTTTTGCCCTCCCTTCTCCGTTAATACATCTGATGATCAATGATCAGTGATCAGTGATCAATGATCAGCGCTGCTGTGCGTTGTTTTGTTCAGTTGTGGGGTTCAGTATCTTGCCCAAAGATACTGCCACACTTAGCCTGCCGGCACTGGGATGGAACCACCAGTCTTCCGAACGATAGGCGATCTCCCTCCCCACTAGACTACGGTCGCCCTGGCAATAGTGTCCAACTGTGAATAAAAGTGATGCTCCAGATATAAAGAGATCAGCTGCCAACACTCTTGTTTTCTGATTGATTTTATTCTCTGAAGAACTCCGAGACATGTAACTAAATATTCATGCTGAAGTCCTTTTCTGTGTAGAGAAACTTCAAGTTTACTGACACACAACATACAGGAAGTGGTAATGACAGTGACAGTCACACTGAGTCAGAGCGCTGAGCATCAGGTAGACCAGGCTGAAAGGAAACCCCCGCATGTACAAAGCTCACTGCAGTGTTCAGCTGCTCCAAAACCAGCCATGTGTTCTCATAAGATAATAAAATAATCTCCTGGGTCTCCTCACAGCGAGACGTCCCCAGGACATCTCACCAGGGAGACGTCCAGGAGGCATCCTGATCAGATGCCTGAGCCACCTCAGCTGACTCCTCTGGATGAGGAGGAGCAGCGGCTCTACTCCGAGTCTCTAACTGAAGATCGAGCTTCTCATCTTTAAGTGGTTTTATGATATTTTATTATTTATCTTGTATGTGCATTGTATGAATGATGATGTGTGTTTATAGATATATATTTACATATATGTTTCACTTCTTTTAATTGTATTTGCTTCTGGTTGAAAGCACATTGGGTTGTTGTATAAATAAAGTTTGATTGGATTTAAAAAAAAAAAGACATGCTAACAAAGTTCATAAATATTTTCAGACCTAAATATGAATAAAAATACTTGAGAAGAACATCTTGACTGAACATAGTAACTCCTGTATGAATGGTTAGTGACACCGGACTGCAGCAGCAGAGGAAACATCAGGAAACAGGAAGTGTTGTACGCGTGGCGATGCCGTCGGCTGAACGTTTTTGGCTAATGACTTTGTTTTCCTTGTGTTTGGGAGAAGAGCCTCATTAAAGAGGTAAAATATTCCTGCCTGGGAACGAAAGGCTCTAAAAGCACTCAACACCAGAGCTGTGCACGTGATTGCATTATCACTAATGAAATGCACCCATCCACACATACAGTGAAGAAGGAGCAGCAGACGCTTCACGTGTTCTTTCTGTTCCACAAATGTGTCACATTCACGTCAAACCAAGACGATTCGATCAGAGACGCAGTCGATGTTTATCCTCCTTATCATCCAGTCTCTCTACAGACAGACAGACAGGCAGACAGACAGACGGGCGGGCGGGCGACGGGCAGGCAGACAGACGGGCAGGCAGACAGACAGACAGACAGACAGACAGACAGACAGGCGGACGGACGGACGGACGGACGGACAGACAGACAAACAGGCAGGCAGGCAGGCAGGCAGGCAGGCAGGCAGACAGACGGGCAGGCAGGCAGGCAGACAAACAGGCAGGCAGGCAGGCAGGCAGGCAGGCAGGCAGACAGGCAGGCAGGCAGGCAGACAAACAGGCAGGCAGGCAGGCAGGCAGGCAGACAAACAGGCAGGCAGGCAGGCAGGCAGGCAGGCAGGCAGACAGACGGGCAGGCAGGCAGGCAGACAAACAGGCAGGCAGGCAGGCAGGCAGACAGACGGGCAGGCAGGCAGGCAGACAAACAGGCAGGCAGGCAGGCAGGCAGGCAGGCAGGCAGGCAGGCAGGCAGGCAGGCAGACAAACAGGCAGGCAGGCAGGCAGGCAGGCAGGCAGGCAGACAGACGGGCAGGCAGGCAGGCAGGCAGACAAACAGGCAGGCAGGCAGGCAGGCAGGCAGACAGACGGGCAGGCAGGCAGGCAGACAAACAGGCAGGCAGGCAGGCAGGCAGGCAGGCAGGCAGACAGACGGGCAGGCAGGCAGACAGGCAGGTGGGCAGACAGACAGACAGACAGATAGACAGACGGACAGACAGGCCTGCCTGTTAGTAAATACTGAGTTTTTCAAAGGAGAACTGGATCAGAACCAGTCAGCATTAAAACCTTATCAGCACATTATATCTGTACTCTTAGCTAAACGCATCATTCACTCCAAAAATACATCTTTCAGGTTTTTTTATCACCACAGCGGGGGCGGCACACTGTCATCAGAATGTCTGAACATCAAAGTGTTGCATAAGAAACATAGAAATAAACTCTGTGTGGAGCAGATGGTGTCGTAGAACACCTGAGGGGAACACGGGACAAGGACCAGGATGGACTCTGAACCTGATCATTCCAAGGAAAAACTCTATTCCAGTGCAGAATCTGACTCGGCCGCTCCGTATACCCCAACTTAACCCGGGTGGAGTCTGACAAACCCAACGCACTACCATGATAAATCACCCAGAATGAGTGAGTGTGGAAACGAGCAACAGCTCACAGTCAAGATGAAACTCACTCCTCAGATCACATGATGGTAGCTAATGTATCTGATGAAGAGTCACATATGAAGTAAAAATCCAGCTGTTAACCACTAATCAAAAAGAAGTCCAGACGTATTTACTGTGTAAATGTAACTAGTCACGCAGCCACGGACCCGTCAATGTGAACACGTAGCGTGACATACTGTGTGTAAACATGTGGTATAATCATACCTCAGCATGTGTGACAGGAACTGAAGTGATGCCGGTGTTCACGGCATTCCAGGATCGAGCAGTTAACACACAAGCAAAGAGCGGGTACAGGTCTCCAGCTCCAAGTCTACGGCTGTAACGTTCCACTCCAGACATGTCGCCATTGATCAGAGACATCCACAGCCGACAGTAATCCATCCTGAAATCTGGCTGCAGGACCTGGAAGAAAACACTCAGCTATGCATTTCTTCTCACATTTAAAAGCATTTAAAACAGATGGAACAAACCGACTTCTGCCATTTTAACACCATGACGTTATTTTCCACAGACACTTCAGACTAGGATTTATTCAGGGTTGTGTCTCCAGAATGTCTCCTAGTCTGTAAAAACCTCATCCAGGAACCATTTAGCTGATTTCTAGAGTTCATTTCAGCAGCTGGAAGTACAGCAGCAACATTTTGGATGAATTCCTTCGCTGCTAAGAATCATTATAGGGCTTTTAAAGTTTCTTCACACAAACATGTGACTGCAGCTCCTAAAGTAAACAGAAAGTGTGTGCTGAACAATGTGACGTCATTCTGTTTGAGTACTCACAGTTAGACGCAGTGACGTTTCTTTTACAGGTAACATGAGGTGACACTTTGTTTGCTGTCACTGGGATTTCTGTTCATTTTTATAGTCAGAATAAAAAGATGTTTAAATACTTCCCTTTAGACATGATGTCATCTCAATCACGAGTAAAAACTAAAATAAATCAGTGTTTTGTCTTAATGTGCCTAATTTGACTTTCAAACTTTATTTAGACACACAGTGGAGGGAGCACATTAAACTCACACAATGTACTGCACCATACTGGTAATAACACTTAAAACGTTCTCTGTGTGTGTGTGTGTGTGTGTGTGTGGGTGTGTGTGTGTGTGTGTGTGTGTGTGTGTGTGTGTGTGTGTGTGTGTGTGTGTGTGTGATAACAAAAGTTAATCTCAATACTTTGTTATATAGCTTTTGTTGGCAATGACAGAGGTCAAACGTTTTCTGTAAGTCTTCACAAGGTTTTCACACACTGTTGCTGGTATTTTGGCCCATTCCTCCATGCAGATCTCCTCTAGAGCAGTGATGTTTTGGGGCTGACGCTGGGCAACACGGACTTTCAACTCCCTCCAGAGATTTTCTATGGGGTTGAGATCTGGAGACTGGCTAGGCCACTCCAGGACCTTGAAATGCTTCTTACGAAGCCACTCCTTCGTTGCCCGGGCGGTGTGTTTGGGATCATTGTCATGCTGAAAGACCCAGCCACGTCTCATTTTCAATGCCCTTGCTGATGGAAGGAGGTTTTCACTCAAAATCTTACGATACATGGCCCCATTCATTCTTTCCTTTACACGGATCAGTCGTCCTGGTCCCCTTGCAGAAAAACAGCCCCAAAGCATGATGTTTCCACCCCCATGCTTTACAGTAGGTATGGTGTTCTTTGGATCCAACTCAGCATTCTTTCCCCTCCAAACACGACAAGTTGAGTTTCTACCAAAAAGTTCTATTTTGGTTTCATCTGACCATATGATGTTCTCCCAATCCTCTTCTGGATCATCCAAATGCTCTCTAGCAAACCGCAGACGGGCCTGGACGTGTCCTGGCTTCAGCAGGGGGACACGTCTGGCACTGCAGGATTTGAGTCCCTGGCGGCGTAGTGTGTTACTGATGGTAGCCTTTGTTACTTTGGTCCCAGCTCTCTGCAGGTCATTCACTAGGTCCCTCCGTGTGGTTCTGGGATTTTTGCTCACCGTTCTTGTGATCATTTTGACCCCACGGGGTGAGATCTTGCGTGGAGCCCCAGATCGAGGGAGATTATCNGGGGGACTCCCCTTTTTAGGGTTAGGGGTTAGGTTTATAGGTATGGTGTGAATAGAGTTTTAGTTAGTCTTAGGGTTAGTTATAGATCAGTAATGGTTAAGGTTAGTAAAAGGGTTTGGGTTAGGTATAAATCTAGTTACTAAAATCAATGGAAGTCAATGGACGGTCCCCATAAGGATACCAAAACACACTTGTGTGTGTGTGTGTGGGTGTGTGTGTGGGTGTGTGGGTTTGTATTTCTGACCTCCTGGGGACCCGTTTCCTGACTTTTACTATCTTTCTGGGGTCCGAGGGTTCTTGTGGGGACCGAAGCCTGGTCCCCATGAGGGGGACTCCCCTTTTTAGGGTTAGGGGTTAGGTTTATAGGTATGGTGTGAATAGAGTTTTAGTTAGTCTTAGGGTTAGTTATAGATCAGTAATGGTTAAGGTTAGTAAAAGGGTTTGGGTTAGGTATAAATCTAGTTACTAAAATCAATGGAAGTCAATGGACGGTCCCCATAAGGATACCAAAACACACTTGTGTGTGTGTGTGTGTGTGTGTGTGTGTGTGTGTGTGTGTGTGTGTGTGTGTGTGTGTGTGTGTGTGTGTGTGTGTGTGTGTGTGTGTGTGTGTGTGTGGGTGTGTGTGTGTACAAAACAAATGGATTAATATTTGACTGCAAAATGACATCTGAAATCACAAGTCATTAGGAATAAATTGCACCCATTATGGTCCAAGGAAAGTGTTTTTCTTTGTGTGTGTGTGTGTATGAAATGATGCAGTTGCATATTTAGAACTAAAATCTCTCATAAATATGACAGGCAGCAAACAAAGTCATGTAAGACCTGTGTGTGTCAGCCTGTGGGTGTTTGTAAGTGGACACGTGTGTGTGTGTGTGTATGTGCTTGCATGCTCTGCATGAATGTGCACGTGTGCCCCTGTGTGATTAGGCTGCAGTGCATTCAAGCGCAGCACTCTGCTAAGAACAACATCAAATGAGTTGTTTATGAAAAAGCTTTTATCCAGCAGTACTCTAATAAAAGTCTGTGTCTGTCTTTTGAGTGTGTGTTCTCAGGTTTGTGTGTGTGTGTGTGTTGTGTGTTTGCTGCTCCACCAATTTACCCAAGGTCTGAGCCAGCAGCATGAAAAATGGGCTGTAATATTAGAGCAAATAGTGTTTTGTTTGTGTGCAGGCAGCCTGAAGATTTCCCCACCTGATACAGGCCGTGATCAAGCAGAACAATCTCTGTCTGCTGGCTCCGCCCACTCTTTCGGACCAACACATTACCTGGGTGTGGGTCGCAGTGGATGAAGCCGTGGACGAAGATCATTTCACTGTACATTTTTCCCAGATTCTCTGATATCTGTTAAGAAGATGACAAAGGAATGATGCGTCACAAACAAAAGGATTTTCAGAAACCCAAAAATGTTTAACCTCTTAAGCCCCAAGCCCTTTTTTAGGTCTGCATCTACAAGGTCTATTTGAATAGTTTTGGTGTCAAAATAAAGGGAACACTTGTGAAATTTGTTTAGATGTGTAAGTATCAGTATTTAGGTCACTGACTCAGAGAAAATTAAGATGGAACACAAGAATAAATGAGTGATTTCATTTCCCCAAGTCCCCCGATTGGGGGACGTTGGGGCTTAAGAGGTTAAAAAGGGAAGACTGCAATCAGTCATCTATTAAATAAAAACTGTATTAATATTAGGGCCCAACCGATATGGATACCGATATAAAGACTTTAGAGCAGGCCGATAGCCGATAAATCCATCCACCAGAAAAAAATTCAAAAATATTACTGAAAGCTAAAACACTGCATTCTTAAGTTCATGTCTACCTGTTAGACACCATGAACTATCGGAATTATTCACTGATTCTAAAAAATGTAAATAATAAACAAGATTATCTATTTTATGAACATTTATTTACATTTTTAACTGGACATTCTCATTAGTGGAGATGCAGAAACACATACAGTGGGGCAAAAAAGTATTTAGTCAGCCACCAATTGTGTAAGTTCTCCCACTTAAAAAGATCAGAGAGGCCTGTAATTTTCATCATAGGTATACCTCAACTATGAGAGACAAAATGAGGAAAAAAAATCCAGAAAATCACATTGTCTGATTTTTAAAGAATTTATTTGCAAATTATGGTGGAAAATAAGTATTTGGTCACCTACAAACAAGTAAGATTTCTGGCTTTCACAGACCTGTAACTTCTTTAAGAGGCTCCTCGGTCCTCCACTCGTTACCTGTATTAATGGCACCTGTGTGAACTCGTTATCAGTATAAAAGACACCTGTCCACAACCTCAAACAGTCACGCTCCAAACTCCACTATGGCCAAGACCAAAGAGCTGTCAAAGGACACCAGAAACAAAATTGTAGACCTTCACCAGGCTGGGAAGACTGAATCTGCAATAGGTAAGCAGCTTGGTGTGAAGAAATCAACTGTGGGAGCAATTATTAGAAAATGGAAGACATACAAGACCACTGATAATCTCCCTCGATCTGGGGCTCCACGCAAGATCTCACCCCGTGGGGTCAAAATGATCACAAGAACGGTGAGCAAAAATCCCAGAACCACACGGAGGGACCTAGTGAATGACCTGCAGAGAGCTGGGACCAAAGTAACAAAGGCTACCATCAGTAACACACTACGCCGCCAGGGACTCAAATCCTGCAGTGCCAGACGTGTCCCCCTGCTGAAGCCAGGACACGTCC
>SSNP01000316.1:5506-28574 GCA_006937955.1 Pachypanchax playfairii | reverse complement strand
GTCTTCCATTTTCTAATAATTTCTCCCACAGTTGATTTCTTCACACCAAGCTGCTTACCTGTTGCAGATTCAGTCTTCCCAGCCTGGTGAAGGTCTACAATTTTGTTTCTGGTGTCCTTTGACAGCTCTTTGGTCTTGGCCATAGTGGAGTTTGGAGCGTGACTGTTTGAGGTTGTGGACAGGTGTCTTTTATACTGATAACGAGTTCACACAGGTGCCATTAATACAGGTAACGAGTGGAGGACCGAGGAGCCTCTTAAAGAAGTTACAGGTCTGTGAAAGCCAGAAATCTTACTTGTTTGTAGGTGACCAAATACTTATTTTCCACCATAATTTGCAAATAAATTCTTTAAAAATCAGACAATGTGATTTTCTGGATTTTTTTTCCTCATTTTGTCTCTCATAGTTGAGGTATACCTATGATGAAAATTACAGGCCTCTCTGATCTTTTTAAGTGGGAGAACTTACACAATTGGTGGCTGACTAAATACTTTTTTGCCCCACTGTATATGACAAAAATAAATCAATAAAAAATATCGGAAAATATCTGCAATTTTTTACTGATAGCCGATATCACCCTGGATCCCCATATCGGCCGGCCGATATATCGGTCGGGCCCTAATTAATATCAAATAACGTGCAGTCAGAGGTCTAAGAGCAGCAGGTTGTTAGGATCTTTTGAAGTTGGTGCACTTTCAGCAAAAAAGATTTCTAGGGACCCAAAGAAGTCAGGGATACTGCAGAAGGTTGTTAGGGACCCAAAGAAGTCAGGGATACTGCAGAAGGTTTTTACGGACCCAAAGAAGTCAGGGATACTGCATAAAGGTTTTTAGGGACCCAAAGAAGTCAGGGATACTGCAGAAGGTTTTTAGGGACCCAAAGAAGTCAGGGATACTGCAGAAAGTTGGTAGGGACCCAAAGAAGTCAGGGATACTGCAGAAGGTTTTTAGGGACCCAAAGAAGTCAGGGATACTGCAGAAGGTTGGTAGGGACCCAAAGAAGTCAGGGATACTGCAGAAGGTTTTTAGGGACCCAAAGAAGTCAGGGATACTGCAGAAGGTTTTTAGGGACCCAAAGAAGTCAGGGATACTGCAGAAGGTTTTTAGGGACCCAAAGAAGTCAGGGATACTGCAGAAGGTTTTTAGGGACCCTGTAAAGTTGGTAATCTGGCAGCAGCAGGTTTCAGGCTTCAGAGAAGTTGGGGCTCCTGCAGCAGCAAGTTAAAGGACTCAGTGGACCCAGTAGCAGCAGTTTCAGGGACATAATGGAGTCAGTGCTCTAACATCCATTCATCTTCTTCTGCTTATCCAATGTCGGGTTGCAGGAGATAAACCAGATATGCTTCACCTCAGCGATGCTCTCCAGCTCATCCTGTAGGATCCCCAGACGTTCCAAGGCCAGTGAGGACATATAATCCCTTCAGTGAATTCTGGGTCTGCCCAGGGTTCTCCTCCTAGTGGGGCGTGCCTGGGAAACATCTTTAAGGAAGCATCCTGATTAGATCCCTGAACCACCTCAGCTGACTGGTTTCCATGATGGAGCTCCTCACCTGATCTCTAAGGCTGAGCCCAGCCCCCTACAGAGGAAGATCAGTTCAGCTGCTTGGATCCAGGATTTCTTTCTTTCAGTCAAGATCCAGATCTTATGACCAGATGAGGGTCTTCAGTAAATCCAGAGCTTTGTCTTTCAGGCCAGATGCTTTTTCACTACAACAGACTGAAGCAGCTCCTTCATCACTGAGGATGAAGCTCCAGTCCATCGGTCCATCTCCTTGCATCACTCATGAAGAAGACACCCAGATAGTGCAGCTAGTGCTCTAACAGCTGTGGGTTTCTGGACCAACAGCTAAAAACAGTCATTATAATAATGTTTGATTCCAAGTTAGGCTATTAATACATGTGTGCCCTGGAATCATGGTAATTATTTTATTATTTATCAAATATCAGCACCTGATTGGCATTGATGTCATGTTTCTTTATGTATTCAGGTATGTATTCGTTGACCTGCCCCCCCTCGACAAACTCCATGGTCAAGATTCTCTTTGTGGAAAGATCCCAGTGAATCAAGGGAACCTGAAGAGAAGGAAACAAAGTATATAAAATATAGAGATGCACCAATTGATCGGCATCTGATTGCAATCGGCCGATAAGAGCAATATCGTTTTTTCCACAGCACTGTATAATATGTTCATTTTTATATTTATAAAGCTGCTTTTTTGGTTTGTTTTATTATTTTGTGTCAATAAATCATTAAAAAGGCAATTTCACACAAAGTATTAACCAGTAATATGAAACATTTTATATCTAAAAAACATTAGGAAACACTGATTAACAGACCTTTCAATCTGTCTGCGTCAAGATTTGGCTCCTTCCGTCAGGCTTCATCAGCAGCTCGTTCATAATCATTATTTGATTTTGTTAGACTCTGATTGGCTAACAAACTAGCCTATGAGAGCAAGGTATACTGTTTCCTGCCCCGCTGTGCATGGTAACATCAGATGTTCTCTCTTCCTGTTTGCTACGTCTTATGCTAACAGCTTTTAGCCAGCAGCATGCTAGGTGTGGTTTCAATTGCAGGAGCTGATGAATACTAACGAACAAAGGAGTTGTGATGAAACAGATACAGGCCGTTAGAACTCAGGAGAACTCGGGTTTTATCACCACCTGCGTAGTTTGAGAGATAAAAACTGAAATAGAAGTTGTTGACCTGTTTTCACACCCACTATGAAGGTAAGAACACCTGTGGAACTAAAATATTCAACAGAAACCTCAGAAAAACTGTTTTTAATGGAAGGGGTCTTTCAGAAAAGAGTAAAAGAGCAAACATCATGAAATCAGCTGATATGTTTTTTATAATAATTTAACCCACCAACTGGAGTGTTATTGTTGAGATCAGAGACACCAAATATGTCCCTTTATAAGTTTTATGTCTTCATTAAAAACAATTAAAATAGGAAGAATAAAAAGCAGAAAATCTAAAAAAAAATAAGATTTTAGTTCTTTGGGTTTAAAACCAAAGGCAGACAGTCTAATTTTAATTCAGGAAAGCTAATGAAAGCTCTCAAACGGATATATTAAGAGAAAGGACTCCAGGAAATTAAATGATAATGGACATGAAGTCCAACTCTATCTAGCAATGGAAATATGATTCTGCAAACGCTGCTTTGTTAGACTGTAGAGGAGCTGACGGGCAACACAAAGGAGGAGCGTCGACACAGAAGAAAACTCTGACCTCAATTAACTGGACCAGGAACAGCTTTAATACTGGGATTTCAACGTGAGACAGATCTTATTAAAATAAAACCAGACGTTTACAAGTTAACAAGAAGTATGCACATATTCTGATGGTAAAAAATGAAAGATTAAAATAAGTGTACCTTTAGGAATGGGAAGTGGGACAGCATGTTGGCCACCCTTTCAGCGTTGTGTCCCTCATTAAGAAAATCCAGTTCCAGGGGCATGTTTTTCTTTGCTTCTTCCACCAACCACATAAAGGCAAAGTCTGGGAAGAGCCAATGAACTGCCTTCAGCAAGACCTTTAAATTAAAACACAAAATCAAACATAAATATAAAACAATACGCACAGACCTCTGCAGAGGCCACAGTGTTTGGTTCAGTCCTGTTAGTCCTAATACTGGGAGATGCTTGAAAAACACTGAGGCTGTAGGAATCTAGTTTGAGTTCTGAGCTGAAACTTGCTGTGAGAGGTCCTAAAAGGCCCAAGACACTGATCCAAGATGGCGCTATGGACAGCAACCCTTGTACTTGTTTTGTTTCTGTTTGTTGTGTCTCATGTGATGCATCTATTATTTATTTTACAGGAGAAGAACTTTTAAACACACCAGACAAACTTTTCCACCTTCACCTGTGGATTTTTCTAACTTTCCTGATCTTCTGGCTGGAGACGCAGCAGCTGTGTTTGGAACGCTCCGGAGACGCAGACAAAGGAAACGAACTGGATCTCATCAGACTGAGAAAGCAGAGTTTCCTCACTGCACTCCCGTCCATCCACCTCGCAAACATTAAACTAACAAAAACCTTCTACACATACAACTACAAACCTTGCTTCACCCCCAAACTGAGGTGGTTTAGAAAAATTAACTGAATGTATCCAGCTGTGGGAACAGACTCCTGTACAACCAGACAGCCTGAAGTCCCTGACAGGACCCTGCGGGACCCCCTGTAGTCTGCATCCAGGACTAACAGGTCAGTGGATGATGCAGTCAGTCAACATGGAGCTGCATTACATCCTGCAACACGTCCACACTGCAGGGACGTCCACTAGGATGCTGTTTATGGACTTCAGCTCAGCATTTAACACCATCCTCCCAGAAGTCCTCCAGTCCAAACTGTCCCAGCTCTCCATCCCAGCGTCCACCTGTCCAAACTGTCCCAGCTCTCCGTCCCAGCGTCCACCTGTCAGGGGATCACAAACTTTCTGACAGACAGGAAGCAGCAGGTGAGGCTAAATTACCTTCTTTATCCAAAATACTTGAAAAAGTTGTGTATGAACAATTAATATTACATCTAAATGACCATCAAGTAATGGACACCAGCACAGCACCGAGTCAGCACATGTACATGTTTAATGACATCTTTCTGGCTATAGATTCAGGGTTTCATGTGGTTCAGAGGTTGGTTTCAGAAAGCGGGTTTAGTGGAGAAACTTGAGTTAGTTAAGCCTGAGATGAGGGTTTTTCAGGTTCACAAAGTGAGTTCAGCGTAACTCTGAGTCGGTTACCCGGGCAACACACTCCTTGAACCTAACTTGCTCGCTAGCAGGTTTTTTTTGACACAACTCAGAGTTTCTCCTGTTCTTAAGTAGAAGCCTGCTGTCTGACATCAGTAGCAGACAAGGCGTGTCCGTTTCTTGATGAACCTGTTGGAAGTGCAGATATTATACAGAAATCTCCATCGGGAGAGCGAGAGGATGATCAGCAGCGTTTGGAATGAAGTCATTTAATGAGGTCATTTCATACAAATTTCAGGACTTTGTGGTTATTTCTTAAGTATTAACCAGTAATATGAAACATTTTATATCTAAAAAACGTCAGGAAACACTGATTAACAGACCTTTCAATCTGTCTGCGTCAAGATTTGGCTGGTTCTGTCTCCTTCCATCAGGCTTCAGCAGCAGCTCGTTCATATTCATTATTTGGATTTGCTGGACTCTGATTGGCTAACAAACGAGCCTATGAGGGCAAGGTATACTGTTTCCTCCCTATTTAGCCAGACTACTTCATCCTTACCATCCTCCTCGTGCTCTTAGGTCAGCAGATCAGCTTATTCTAACAGTCCCTAAAGATGGATTCATACTAACGCAGCTGTGACGTGTTGGAGACATGCACCGCCATGATACAGCGTCGTATGGGCTCTCCAACTGCCTCAGATGGTCGGTTGGAGCCACGCTCTATTTTCTTCCTTTCTGACGGCCACGTCGGATGACGCACGTCTGTGATTGGTCAGCCAATCAACCCAACATCATTTCCAGCACGACGTAACTTCCCTTTAGTAAACAGCGCGAGTGTTGACAGTCTTGAAGACATGGAGCAGATGGAGGAACGACTCACAGAAGAGGGAGGAAGTACGATCATTTGTACAACTCCTCTCTGAAAGAGTACAGAGATGCACAACTCCTAAAAGGAGATCGCTGGAACCTTGGAACTGGGAGACCTCTTCAAACTTCACGGTTGAACGAGCCTCCTGCTGTCCTGGCGGAGAATTTCTTTGCAACAGGGTCGGGGTCGTATGAACAGAAACTGGCTCCGTGATTACGCTGCTGTGTGGGAGCACATTTGCCTTTGCGTTAGCATGAATCCAGCTTAAGGCTCGTTGCAAGTCCAGAGAGGAGAGGGCTTTTTCAATCTGAGCCCCAAAGCTGTGGAACTCGCTCCCTCTCCTGGTTAGACAGGCATCTTACCTGGCTGTGTTCAAATCACTCCTAAAAACCCAGTATTTCTCACTGGCTTTCCACTCATAAACTTGATCTCTTCATTTAGTTTCATTTGGTTATTCTCACACTCTCATCACCTCCTTGTTGGATGAAATCAGTCCTGATTTCAGCACGACTGCCCTGATAATCATCTTCTAAAGTCCCAGTTTGGGACAAAGGAAGTTGAAGCCAGTGATGTTTTGAGCCCTCTACCAGGAGAATGTTTACTGACAAACATAATGCTTGATGTTTGTTTACCGGGATCACACAAACAACACTGGCTGATAAAACCTTTGATGTTGGAGAATTCCACATGATTACACATACTTGGAGCTGAACAGTGCAGATTTAAACAGTAATGGTGATAAAGAAGAAGTTGTATCAGGTAAAAATGGGTTTTTACATCATTATCCACAAAGTGACACGGCATCAACAAGCTCATCCAACTATTCTGCTTCTCTTTAAATTGATGGCTTGTGTCCTTGGGCGAGACACTTAACCCACCTTGCCTGTTTGGTGATGACCGGAGGGTCCGGTGGTGTCTAGCAGCCTCACCTCTGTCAGTGTGTCCCAGGACAGCTGTGGCTACATGTGTGTAGCACATCATCATCAAATGTGTGAGTGTGTGTGTGAATGGGTGAATGACAGACTGTAGTGTGAAGCGCTTTGGGGGTCGTAGTACCTGAGTAAAGTACTATACAAGTACACACCATTTACCATATTACCCATGTTCTGAGAAGACATGCTGTTTGACTCGCTGAACCTGGATCAGAATGGATCAACAGAAACATGCTTACCTCCATCACCATGATGTCCTTGGAGCTCTGTCTCTGGACTTTGGGGTGCTGGACCTTGACGGCTACTGTCCTCCCATCATGCAGCACTGCTTTGTGGACCTGTGCTAATGATGCTGCGCCCTGCGATTTCTCCTCAAACGAGACAAATAACTCTGAAAGCTGCATGACAATGAAAGAGAAGATAAAAATTAGATTCTTCGAAGTTAAACATTCTAGATACAGAAGACTAGTTCTAGGTGACGGCAGACACACTGAAGACAAGGAGGAGGAACTGATCAGGATCTAATGCTTTTATAATGAAGCATGAGAAAGTCCAGAAGATGATTTTCACTTTCATTTTATTCCCCTTAGAAATATAAAGAACAAATCAAATATTCACTCAATATAATCTAAAGACATGTTCCTTCTTTTCTCTTCAGAAAACTGTTTCTCTGTTTATCTTTCTATAGACATGACGACTGGTCCAAATCCATCAGTGTTTGTCTCTTTCCTGTCAGCTCAGACCCCAGTGAGCCATCCTGAGCCGGGTTCTGGTTCTGGTTCTGGTTCTGCTAGAGGTTTCTTCCTGTTAAACAGAGTCGTTTCTTTCCACTGTCTCCAAACGTGCTGCTCAGGATGGAGGATTCAGCCCAATCAGCTGGTTCCTTAGATAAAAAATGTTTTATTATTAATTGGTTGATTTTTCTGTGAAGTGCCTTGAAAAGACTTTGTTATAAACTGGAACTTTATAAATAAATAAACTTGAATTGAATTTAGGATAGATAGTTTTCAATATTTCTTTCTCATATCCTGATTAT
This sequence comes from Pachypanchax playfairii, assembly GCA_006937955.1. Lineage (NCBI taxonomy): Eukaryota > Metazoa > Chordata > Actinopteri > Cyprinodontiformes > Aplocheilidae > Pachypanchax > Pachypanchax playfairii. Next base: position 21,049 of record SSNP01000316.1, on the reverse strand, counting down.
TGAATATCAGAACATTTAGAACGGTGTCCAACGACTGTGTTAAATGATCAGAGACTTTATTACAAGTGTATGTGTTGAAGACAAAGTGGAGCTGTCGCTGTTTAACCAAGTATCAATTTATCCCTCTTTAATGAAAACAGAACAATGATAAGATTTACTTTTCTTTGGACTGGAAAGTAACTTCCTTTAATTCAATGTACGTTTAACTAAAACATGTTCACTTAATTTGTGACACAAACTCAGAACTAAAGACAGAAACACACACAAACAAAAAATTAGTTGTAAATAACCAAAATTCTCTTCTAGTTTGATATAAATGATCTGACTTAATCCCAACACAGATAGGTTCCAACATCAGGGATAATATTTGTTTTCAGTCTCTGTATAATGTGAATATGATCAATCAATCCTCCCTCAAATGGTGGTGATCCACTTTTTGATATTTCTTACTTGAAATGACAACAACATAAAATATATATATATATATATATATATATATATATATATATATATATATATATATATATATATATATACACACACTCACCGGCCACTTTATTAGGTACACCATGCTAGTAACGGGTTGGACCCCCTTTTGCCTTCAGAACTGCCTCAATTCTTCGTGGCATAGATTCAACAAGGTGCTGGAAGCATTCCTCAGAGAGTTTGGTCCATATTGACATGATGGCATCACACAGTTGGTGCAGATTTGTCGGCTGCACATCCATGATGCGAATCTCCCGTTCCACCACATCCCAAAGATGCTCTATTGGATTGAGATCTGGTGACTGTGGAGGCCATTTGAGTACAGTGAACTCATTGTCATGTTCAAGAAACCAGTCCGAGATGATTCCAGCTTTATGACATGGCGCATTATCCTGCTGAAAGTAGCCATCAGAAGTTGGGTACATTGTGGTCATAAAGGGATGGACATGGTCAGCAACAATACTCAGGTAGGCTGTGGCGTTGTAACGATGCTCAATTGGTACCAAGGGGCCCAAAGAGTGCCAAGAAAATATTCCCCACACCATTACACCACCACCACCAGCCTGAACCGTTGCTACAAGGCAGGATGGATCCATGCGTTCATGTTGTTGACGCCAAATTCTGACCCTACCATCCGAACGTCGCAGCAGAAATCGAGACTCATCAGACCAGGCAACGTTTTTCCAATCTTCTATTGTCCAATTTTGATGAGCTTGTGCAAATTGTAGCCTCAGTTTCCTGTTCTTAGCTGAAAGGAGTGGCACCCGGCGTGGTCTTCTGTTGCTGTAGCCCATCTGCCTCAAAGTTGGACGTACTGTGGGTTCAGAGATGCTCTTCTGCCTACCTTGGTTGTAACGAGTGGTTATTTGAGTCACTGTTGCCTTTCTATCAGCTCGAACCAGTCTGGCCATTCTCCTCTGACCTCTGGCATCAACAAGGCATTTCCGCCCACAGAACTGCCGCTCACTGGATATTTTTTCTTTTTCGGACCATTCTCTGTAAACCCTAGAGATGGTTGTGCGTGAAAATCCCAGTAGATCAGCAGTTTCTGAAATACTCAGACCAGCCATTCTGGCACCAACAACCATGCCACGTTCAAAGTCACTCAAATCACCTTTCTTCCCCATACTGATGCTCGGTTTGAACTGCAGGAGATTGTCTTGACCATGTGTACATGCCTAAATGCACTGAGTTGCCGCCATGTGATTGGCTGATTAGAAATTAAGTGTTAACGAGCAGTTGGACAGGTGTACCTAATAAAGTGGCCGGTGAGTGTATATATATACATATATATATATCTCCCAGTGAAGTGTCTAAGATTTGGGTACCCCAGGAAATGACTTTAGAGCTCTATAGAAAGAAAAAGAGAATCTTCTGATACTCAAGAGGTCCACTAGTAGAGAGGTGTGTCAGCTGGCAACAGGTTCTGGGACACGGTGCTCGAACAGTTCTGATCCACACACGCTAGCAGGAACAGTACAAATTGAACATTGAATCCACTAACTTAAGAAAAATTGAGAAGATGAAACGTTGATGTTATTGATTATTTCTCCTTTAGATATTATTAAAGTCAAATGTCAGACATGATTAATTGCCTCCATGATCACGTTACATTTCTTCTTGACATACATCGACTCAACAGTCATCAATCTGTCACACTGTAACACACAAAGAACCAGTTGAATACTCACACTGATGGGGCACGGCAGAAACAGGAATAAGTAAAGACCTGCAGCTTCTGTGTGATACCCTCATCCCACACACACTTCTCCATCACAGCGTTTAGAGGCCAGTGTGCCCTGAGAGCATAGGTGGCCCCTCATTAGCTTCCACTCATCTCTGTGGACTCTCCCAACACACTGAGTAATTAGTGTGTGGGTTTGAAGGTTAAACTGACTTCCCTAGAGACCTTTAGTTATTAGAGCAGACTTATTGTGTACTCGGGGACCCACAAATGGCCCCAAGGCTGCCAGCCTCACAAACACAAATCTGTTGAGTGAACAAGGAAAAGGCAGTACGCAGCCCTAACAAATTCAGGAATGACTTCCCCCAAAGCAGTCTATTACATTCAGTAAATAAATACATTACATTTTAACCAGGGCTGCACAGTGGTGCAGTGTGTAGCACAGGTTCTTTGCAGCAAGAAGGTCCTGGGTTTTGAACCAGTCGGGACCTTTCTGCATGTTCATGGACTTGCATGTTTGGGTTTTCTCTCCAGGGACTCCAGCTTCATCCTACCAACCAAAACATGCATGAGGTTAACTGCTAGCTCTAAACTGTCCCCAGGTGTGAGTATGGCTGTCTGTCTATGTGTGACCCTGTGATGGACAAGTGATCTGTCCAGGTGTAGCCCCGCCTCTCACCTAATGATCGCTGGAGATAGACACCAACTAATCGTGACCATGAACAAGAAAAATTTTCCCTTTTTTTTCTTTTCACTCCATTCTCTTCCTTCCTTTTTTTTTTTTAACATGTCTCTAAATGGTAAATGGCGTGTACTTGTATAGCGCTTTATTCAGGTCCTACGACCCCCAAAGCGCTTCACACTACAGTATGTCATTCACCCATTCACACACACACTCACACGTTTGGTGATGATGAACTACACATGTTTGTAGCCACAGCTGTCCTGGGACACACACTGACAGAGGCGAGGCTGCTAGACACCACTGGACCCTCCGACCACCACCAAACAGGCAAGGTGGGTTAGTGTCTTGCCCAAGGACACAACGGCCAGACAACATCTGGGCAGAGCAGGGAATCGAACCAGCGACCTTCCAGTTACCAGACGACCTGCTCTACTGCCTGAGCCACGCCGCCCCACGCCTCTACATGATTCTACATGAGGATGTACTGTATGGTGAAACGGATATCAGGCAGCTGAAAATGTGTATAAACATACAGAAAAAATGTATAATAATATTGTATGTATGGAATGGAATATTTTGGTTGAATAAATTGTGAGTTCAAAAAAAAGAATAAGCAGGTAAAGAAACCAACCATTATTTGATTTTGCTGGACTCTGATTGGCTAACAAACTAGCCTATGAGAGCAAGGTATACTGTTTCTTGCCCCGCTGCTCATGGCAACAGCACATGTAGTCTCTTCCTGTTTGCTACGTCTTATGCTAACAGCTTTTAGCCAGCAGCATGCTAGGCGTGGTTTCAACTGCAGGAGCTGATGAATACTAACGAACAAAGGAGTTGTGATGAAACAGATACAGGCCGTTAGAACTCAGGAGAACTCGGGTTTTATCACCACCTGCGTAGTTTGAGAGATTAAAACTGAAAGAGAAGTTGTTGACCTGTTTTCACCCACTATGAAGGTAAGAACACCTGTGGAGCTAAAATATTCGACAGAAACCTCAGAAAAACTGTTTTTAATGGAAGGAACGCTTTAAAACTTGATTTTTTTTTAGGAATTTTCTGATTTAAAAACTGAACAAATGACAAAAGATCTATATTCAACTAATCAAATCCGAACCAGGAGTCCCACGTTCAAGTCACTCCACTTCAACAGAAATAAGACCATCTATACCTCTTCAGACACGGGCCAAAGCAGTTTAATATCACAGGGTCTGGCAGTAGAAGTCAGCTTCACTACAGACCAACTGGAAGCATCTCATGATGTATGTGCAACATGACAAGAGACTAATCTGAACACAGTCATGCCATAAGATAATAAATTATATATCCAGCTTAAGATACTCATGTGGAAACAGCTGACTTATTCATTATGCAAATATGCTAAATGGAATGAAATTGTGTGCAGCCTCTGCAGGACAACGACAGGACCCAGAGGGAGCTAACACACCCCTTTGGGCATGTTAGAGATCCAGAGTCCCAGAGAAATTACAGCATGATGCAGATTAAAACAACATGATATTGAAGAAGAAGGCAGCAGCAGTCATGATGCTGTCGGAGCAGCTGCTCTGGTTTGAGACCTCTGATCTAACACGCCGACCTGCCGCTCATGTTAAACTCAGCTGTGGAGTTAATAAACATGGTAATGCATGCGATCAGGCCTCACTCCCACGGCACTAGCCCTTAGTGACAAACGCTCCCTGAAATGAGTTATGGCACAAATAAAATGGCCCCTGAGGCCCTGCAGTTGGATGGTAACACATCGGTGTGTGTCACAGAGGAAAGGTGGTGGGTCTGACTGCTGGCGGCGAGCCACATTCCCAACTGGCTGAAAATACATAAATCATGACAGAGCAGAGAAAGGAAAGGAAATAAAGGAGACTGCATGAAAAAAACAAAAACAAGATGATGAACTCCAGGAATCCTGGAAGAGACTGGATCTTTACCGTCACAACAAAAAAAAACACACTTTGTCCTTCTTTCATTTAAAGTTTGTGGAGATTTTCAGTCATCCAGAACATGATAATCCAAAAAACTAAAGTTTTCTAAAAAGGGCCACTGGACTTCTTTTCTGTATCTTAAAAAAATGTCACCTTTCATCCAAAAGGTGTCTTCAGTTCTACCTCTGGTTTGAGACTTTCAGGCTTAGAAGTCAGGGTCGTGGTATGAATTGGCTCATTAGAGTCAAAAACAACTTGTCATGCCACAAAATGCTGCAGTCAGAGAAACTCAGGAGCATTTTCTCCAAACACAACATCCCTGTGTACTTCCAACCCAACAGGACCCTCAGACAGAAACATTTCTTTCTGGAACTTTGTAACTAAACATACTCAAACATCTGGTCAGATCCTCTTGTTGTGACACAATAAGGAATTTAACTCCCCTTTCTTCCAACAACGTTGAATCAGCTGATAGGTGTTCTGAGCCTGTCCAGGCTCCATGTTTCTGTCAGCGTTTACCTGCTTTAGAGCAGTTATTCTCAACATGAGGGAAACGTGACCTTTGACCTCACCAGACAACCCTGTCACCAGTACCACCCTACAACACTCTGGAAGTCCAGTTTCAGGAGACAGGAAGTGGATGAGACTGATCTGTGATCAGACTGATCAGCTGACCAGGAGGCACAGGAAGTGCAACCAGTGAAACATCTAAAATGAAAACTGATCTATAGATTTATAGATGGAATAATCCCAGTGATGCTAGAGACTGATAAATGTTTTAAATATTATTTAAATATTAATTATTTATAAAGTATTTTTGTTTCTCTGAGGTTTTTGGCTGACGATGGACAGTTTGGTTCTGAGAACCACCTCCACTTCCTGAATCTCCATGTCCACAGATGTCCCCACACCTACACCACCCATCCAGATACCCATGATGCTCTGTTTTTTGGTGTCATGCCTCAGCACCAGCTAAGTGTGACATTCATCCTGGATTGTGTTTGTTAAAACATATTGTACGACTGGCCTTTCAGCAGATTCACTGTAGAGAAGAAACGGCAGCCAGAACTCAGCTCCAGATCTGTGCACAGTAGGAATGCATATGTCACCACAAATGGTGCTAAAAGCAGCATGACGCTACACACAATGCTCCACTCGCTGCTTCTGTGTGACAGTATCTACGCTGTAAAAAAGAGACATGTGCAGTGAAACGGAAATGATGCTGGAGCGGCGCCCCTTCTACTCCGGAGCCGCCTGGAACAGCTCATCAGGGTTGCTTCTTTTCCAACCACTCCAAAAAAGAGGAGGGCTGATTCATCCTGCCGCACGCTTTCCACACTAAAGAGTTGTATTAGCGCCTTTTCAGGGATAATGACGCCCCACACAGAAAGCTAGAGAAATCAAACCCAGCGAGCAGCTTCTTTAATAACATGAACAAGACAGAGTACAGAATGTTAGAAAGTGTCTCTGCATTAGAGGAGAGCACTTTGAATAACCGCTCAGATAGAAAAATTTCACATTAAACTTGTAATTAGTCATTTTCATGGAGGACTTTAGCGCACAGTGCGCTTCATCCTGGATATTAGAGCTGCTGCAGGTGTGGCCTTACAGATGATGCTGCAGCATTAAACACTGTTTAATATAAAGTGTTTCTATTAATCACACACTCAGTGTTACTGCTGCTTCCTGCTTCTCTGTAGGAAAGGTATCGATAATCAATGTTTACTGAATATGTGAAGATGTCTGTTGCTGACTTCACTGTACTTAAACAACACCCAGAGATGTTTTACTTCTCACAGAATAGTGAGGCATGTATGAGAAAAAGACTGGTGTATCTGAGAACAACAGAACAAGCCTCAGCAGTTAAAACAACTGATGTGAGTGGAAATGCAGCACCTTGTGCCACCTGGAACATCTGATGGAACAAACAAGGTCACAAGTAGCTAAAACACTGCAAAGATGAACGCTTTAATAAACTTTCATTTTCTCAGGAGATATCCTTCCATTTTAAAAGAAAATAAATTATTAGATTCAGGAGAATATTCTGATCTTTGTTACACATTGAAATCTCATTTGTAGTGGGTAGAATACTGAAAAAGGCCCAGCTGGTGGCAGCTGATTCCAGCTGACGGCGGCTGATTCCAGCTGATTTCAGCTGACGGTAGCTGACTCCAGCTGGTGGCAGCTGATTCCAGCTGACGGCGGCTGATTCCAGCTGACGGCGGCTGATTCCAGCTGACGGTGGCTGATTCCAGCTGACGGTAGCTGATTCCAGCTGATTGGCTGATTTCAGCTGACGGTGGCTGATTCCAGCTGACGGTAGCTGATTCCAGCTGATTGGCTGATTTCAGCTGACGGCGGCTGATTCCAGCTGACGGCGGCTGATTCCAGCTGACGGCGGCTGATTCCAGCTGACGGTGGCTGATTCCAGCTGACGGTAGCTGATTCCAGCTGATTGGCTGATTTCAGCTGACGGTAGCTGATTCCAGCTGATAGTAGCTGATTCCAGCTGATGGTAGCTGATTCCAGCTGATGGTAGCTGATTCCAGCTGATGGCGGCTGATTCCAGCTGACGGTAGCTGATTCCAGCTGATTGGCTGATTTCAGCTGACGGTAGCTGATTCCAGCTGATGGTAGCTGATTCCAGCTGATGGTAGCTGATTCCAGCTGATGGGTAGCTGATTCCAGCTGATGGCGGCTGATTCCAGCTGACGGTAGCTGATTCCAGCTGATGGTGGCTGATTCAAGCTGATGGTTGCTGATTCCAGCTGACGGTACCTGATTCCAGCTGATGGTACCTGATTCCAGCTGACGGTAGCTGATTCCAGCTGATGGTAGCTGATTCAAGCTGATGGCGGCTGATTCCAGCTGACGGTAGCTGATTCCAGCTGATGGTAGCTGATTCAAGCTGATGGCTGCTGATTCCAGCTGACGGTAGCTGATTCCAGCTGACGGTAGCTGACTTCAGCTGATGGTAGCTGATTCCAGCTGATGGTAGCTGATTCCAGCTGATGGCGGCTGATTCCAGCTGACTGTGGCTGATTCCAGCTGACGGTAGCTGATTCCAGCTGATTGGCTGATTTCAGCTGACGGTAGCTGATTCCAGCTGATAGTAGCTGATTCCAGCTGACGGTAGCTGATTCCAGCTGACGGTAGCTGATTCCAGCTGATGGTAGCTGATTCCAGCTGACGGCAGCTGATTCCAGCTGACGGCAGCTGATTCCAGCTGACGGTAGCTGATTCCAGCTGACGGTAGCTGATTCCAGCTGACGGTAGCTGATTCCAGCTGACGGTAGCTGATTCCAGCTGATGGTAGCTGATTCCAGCTGACGGTAGCTGATTCCAGCTGACGGTAGCTGATTCCAGCTGATGGTAGCTGATTCAAGCTGATGGCGGCTGATTCCAGCTGACGGTAGCTGATTCCAGCTGATGGTAGCTGATTCAAGCTGATGGCTGCTGATTCCAGCTGACGGTAGCTGATTCCAGCTGACGGTAGCTGACTTCAGCTGACGGTAGCTGATTCCAGCTGATGGTAGCTGATTCCAGCTGACGGTAGCTGATTCCAGCTGACGGTAGCTGATTCCAGCTGACGGTAGCTGATTCCAGCTGATGGCTGCTGATTCCAGCTGATGGTAGCTGATTCCAGCTGATGGCTGCTGATTCAAGCTGATGGTAGCTGATTCCAGCTGATTATAGCTGACTTCAGCTGATGGTAGCTGATTCCAGCAACCCTCTGAACTCAGAGTTCAAGTTGCTACCATCAGGTTTAGACTAACACAGATTAGGACAAACAGACAGACATTGTTTTGTCCCCATCACTATAAGTTTCATGGGTCAATGTAAATGTTTTAATGGGTGTAGTTTTTAATTTAAATTGTTTGGTTAAGTTGTAAACGTATTTTATGTGTGTGCTTGTGTATGTGTCTACTGTTAGCTGCACAACAAATTGCCCCACTGGGGATAATAAAGTTTACCTTGACATAGTGAACAGTTGAATTCATGGGTGGATTGGTGGATTAGTGTGTATTGGTCACATGATGGGTCACATGATGCTGACCACAGAGTCTCACCTCCTTCCCAAGATCCTCTCTAATGACCTGCTGAATCTCCTCCAAGCTGCTCTGAGGGGCTCGGCTGTGCAGCACCTTCAGGGTGGACGTGTACTCTTCAGGAAGCAGATAGTCCAAAGCACCAAGGTGCTGACCCATTTTGATGAAGGTTCCCCGGTTGGCGCAACACAAGTCTCGAAGACGCTCTGCAGATCGCTGATGCACCTGCAGATGATCCAAACATTAAAACAGAATCCTGCTGTAAGAGACTTCTGATAACAGATGCTGCTAAACATGCATTCACCCAGCTTCTATCTACTAGATTTTAAACTTAGGCTCTGGTTGAGATAAACACCTGATAACCTACCCATGACTTTATAATCCATCAACACACATGCCAGACAATCCAGTCTGGCAACCTTTACACAGTAAAACTTTTTCTTGCAGACTTTCAGAGTTCATTGGTTCTTTAGAAAAAAAAGCTGGGAAACCTTCAGGTTGTTCTCAGATTTGAATCACCAGGACCGGCTCAGACACCAGGTTCTGGTCTGATTGGGTTTTCTAACTGACAGCTCCAGGTTCCAGTCATCCACAGACAGCTGTTGTCAGAAAACACTCTGAATTTAAGGTAAGTGTAAACAATCTGAACTTATTCCAGGAACATTTAGTCACTCTGAATGTTTGGGTGTTCAGAGGAGACCAGAAGGTTGAACATGGAACACGAACACCACAGCAACATCTAGTGTGTGGATGTTCTAGTTGCAACAACAGAACACGGTTTCAAGCTCTCAGGATGCAGGTTCAACATTTCCACGTGTTTTATGTTGCAGTGAAAATGTTTTATTTGCATCATCTATTGTAGCCTCACCTAAACTCACTCTGGTTTTTGGATCTTCTCTGGTCACTCCTCTTCTGAGAAGGATAATGAAATCTGCAGGGCTCTGTAACAGCTGCTGGACCTGCTGACTCCGCCCCCCTCCACTGTAACAGCCTTGGACAATTTACTCTATTAGGCAGCCTGTAATGGTGCTGCTATTGGCTGGTAGATGTAAACATAATGCTAACGTCATGCCCGTCAGAATAAACTATTTTATTATATTTCACTTCAAATATAATTTTTAAAGGAAATACAGTGTTTTCATTTTACACTCCTCCAAACACCCCGTGGAGGGATTATGTTCTTTAAACATAGCTGTTTATGAAATTGTGACATATTCAATGTTAACGTGGTTCTGGAACAGATCTGGGTCTCTTCATGTCCACGTTCAGTCTTGTTTTTCTCCATCCTACCCCCCCCTCCCTCCACTACAGGATAAACAGAAGAAAGTAGCTTTATGTACCATGTTTAAGCTGGAGGGCATCTTCACGTTAAAACAACCACATGTATTGGACCCGTCCTGTCTGTCCTATTTCAACCAGCTGGAAGTGATAATGCTGAGGCAGAGTTTCTCTCCTGAGACTCGTGCAAATAAAAAGGCGTGAAATTAGCTCCCCTTAACCTCAGTAACCCCCACTACTCACACACACACACCCACACACACAGCAGGCTCCCACAGGACCATTTGACACGAGTGTCATCTGGGCGACGATGGCAAAGCAATGACAGAAACAAGTCACCAGAGATTACCAGATGAGCCGCTCGGCCTCAGAATGCACAGCAGAGGCACTTTCTCGTGTTTGAAGCAGGAAAACTAAAATCTTTAAAAACTCACACAGCAGTTATTACACGCACACACACAGATAAAATAAAACTGATTCAAGTTTATAAGTCTTTGAATCCAAGTAAATAAGGCTGAGTATAAAAATATTTTTATAAGAAATTAATTTAAAAAAAATGTTGACATTTCTGTTTTTATTTCAGAGTGAATACAATAATAAATCTAAAAGAAATGTTGAGCATAAAAGAAGCATTTAATAAAGAATTTGATAAAACATAAAGCTGTAACTATAAAATGCCCAAAAACACAGTCAGATTTGAATTTATGAAAGATAAACCATGAAGCACCATGAGAGATGAAAATCTGTATCTTAAATAAAACACACACACAATGCTGAACAGGATTTTAAACTCCGCCTCCTGCATTTCTGCTGTCTGAAGGCCTTTTTGGGCCTGATGACAGAGTGAAGCCTGCGTGTCATTATTATGATGCTCTTCCACACCAGTGTGTGTGTGTGTGTGTGTGTGTGTGTGTGTGTGTGTGTGCGTGTCATTCAGCAGATTACAGGAATCTGATCTCCATCCTTCAGGGGGTCCGTCCTCACAGACTGGATTAGAAGCTCATTCAGGGACAATCAGACAGAAGATGTCGTCGACTCGTGACCTGATTGTCAGATCGATCGCTACTCTTCCTCTCTTCTCCTCCTGGTTGGAGGAAGGCAGACACAGCTTGAGGATGACATCAGCATGGCCACACTGCTCTCTGACAGCCTGAGAGAAAAGCTGGTCTGGGATTGGCTGACGCTTAACCCACGCCCACTCCCCACCCCCCACCCACACCACACACACCTCTACACATGCGCAGTCCAATTCCACGGATCATTAGAGATTGAGACACTTGGTTTAATTTGTGGTACAACACAGAAACACAGCAGCTCAGTGAACAGAGCCTTCACGTACATCCAGTGTGTGGTTGTGTGTGTGTGTGTGTGTGTGTGTGTGTGTGTGTGAGTGTGTGTGTGTGTGTGGGTTTGTATTTCTGACCTCCTGGGGACCCGTTTCCTGACTTTTACTATCTTTCTGGGGTCCGAGGGTTCTTGTGGGGACCGAAGCCTGGTCCCCATGAGGGGGACTCCCCTTTTTAGGGTTAGGGGTTAGGTTTATAGGTATGGTGTGAATAGAGTTTTAGTTAGTCTTAGGGTTAGTTATAGATCAGTAATGGTTAAGGTTAGTAAAAGGGTTTGGGTTAGGTATAAATCTAGTTACTAAAATCAATGGAAGTCAATGGACGGTCCCCATAAGGATACCAAAACACACGTGTGTGTGTGTGTGTGTGTGTTTGAGGATTTCAGTCAGAATGAAAGACAAAGATTAAATTGGGGAAAATGTAAAAGTTTGTATTTAACCAGATGAACTCTGTAATAGATTGTAATCTGCCATCTGATTGGTTAACATGTTCTGTTCAGAGACAAAAACAGCTGTGTGCATCTGGCAAGTGTTAGAACCAATGAAACATGACGTCACATGAACAGTACTAACCCAAAAACAAACAGGAATTAAACATCCAGCAGACTTCCAGATGTTGGAACGGTCCAAGGAACCATGAGGATCCAGGTGATGGGATCTTGATCCATTTCCTCGTGGAGTATGGCAGTGGGATCCAGGACCAGTTCCACGAGGATGCAGGTTTTGGTTGGGTAACATCCCCACCCCCCCGGCCCCAGCGTGAAAGCAGAGGATTAAACACGGCGCTTGAATAAATCTGACACTGATCCAGACAGCACACAGAGAAACATTCAATGATCTCTACTCTTCATCAATGTTCTTTAAATTGATTGTTCTTTTTCATGTGATAAACCTCCAATCAGTGTCCTTCTTTCAGAATAAAATGGTGAATAAAATGTTGAACTCTTAAAGAGAGTGAAATAAAAAGCAGATCTGGAACGACTCGGGAGTCAGACGTGTGCAGCTGGACAGCAAAGAGAACTCAGCTGCAGTAATTGATTTCTGCAGCCACACTGGGGCTAAATGTCTGGGATTAGTGGACTATGAAGAAGACCTATTTATTACTGGGATGCTCATGATTAGCTCGTTACTCAGTTCACTGAGGCTCATCTCACCGCCTGTCACTGTGGAGGGAGGGAGGGAGGGAGGACGCTGTGCAGTGTTTGTGCTGAGATTTAAGTCTGTATCGTCAATACGGCTCATCTGCAAGTTTTATAGCAGCAAAGCTCCTCCTGCAGGTGATGCAGACACACAATATCTGAATCAAGCCCCAAAATACATTCAATTTACCAAGGCACAACAGAGGAACACTCAGCGGAAACATTTCAAGTGATGCTGCTTTCTCCCAGTAACAGCAGAAGAGTCAGAACGTGGAGTTCAGAGTAAAACGTCTGAGAAATGGAGAAGAATGAGGAGACAGAAATGAAGGGGCTGATTTTCAGCAGGAGTCACAGTTAATTTCATGCTCTGCGTTTTATTGTCATGCCTCAGTGATTGTGCCAAAGAGCTGCGAGAGAGGAAGAAACCCTGTCAGCTGTGAGCTGGTGGAGGATCAGCAAGAACTGCATCAACGGAATGATGTAAAAACACACGCCCAAACATTCAAAACATGCATTTAATCCCTGATCTACACGGGACACGTCCATGAATATTACTAACAATCTGTTCACTCAACATGACACATCCACCAAAAATCTGGACAAATACAGAAAATTCCCTCCATAACAAAACAAGAACGGTCAGCTAACTTCTAAATACTGATCCGGTCCAACAAGAACCCGTCGATTCAGTTAATCAAAGGTAAGAAACAGACTTGACTCAGTCACGCCTTTTCAGACTCCCCCAGAGACCAGTTCTCTCCAGAACCGCTCCATAAACCTTCACAGTTCCAGAATGAAACAACTCCACTCTTCAAGCAGCTTCAGTTTTTACTCCCTGTTTCACACGAGTCCAGCAGAAAACCAGACCCTGTCTGGACTCAGAGGCCCCTGTCTGGACTCACAGGACCCTGTCTGGACTCAGAGACCCCTGTCTGGACTCAGAGGACCCTGTCTGGACTCAGAGGACCCTGTCTGGACTCACAGGCCCCTGTCTGGACTCAGAGGACCCTGTCTGGACTCACAGGCCCCTGTCTGGACTCAGAGGCTCAGAGTTCTGGCTCTGATCTGTATGGGTTCACCTGGAAATGCTAACGAGTCATTTAGCCACAGGAGAAAAAAAAAACATCCACCTATAACAGTCAGCCCACTTCAATAACTTCACTGGTCACCATGATAACAACAATAATGTCCATACCGAGTCCATCCCCTTGCTGAGCTCTGAGAAACATCTCACCTCTGGTGTGTTGTGAAATATTTGAGTTTTATGAAACATTAAGATGTTTGTAGATCTGAGGGAATTTGACTTATTAAATTCAGATTATGCTGCACATCATGTTGCAGCAAAGTGGCCACTCCCTTAAAAATCCTCGCCGTACCAGCTGCCGTGAGACTCGTCTTCTCCGACTGCCACACAGCATACAGCAGCAACACAGAGACGGAGTATTTCTGCTGCTGATGGAGACCAGCTTGTCAGCCATGATGTAACTACAGCAGGCAGCATTCATCCACATCCCTCAAGGATTTTCCCGCCTCGGACTTGTTTGGCTGATAAGCTGCTGTCAAGGTCGACAGTTATCTGGCCCCACCCAGTATTTACATAGTGTGTGTTCCTCACAGAGCTCCAGAAGAGGACACTTATCTTAACTGAGGACTCCCACCTGACATGATGTTCACTGACACGCGCAGCCAACGCTGCCATCAGCTGGTGGAAAGATGAAGTGCAACACTTTGTGACTGCAGATGACATCACTGCAGCCATTACTGCTAAAGTTCAAGCGCTTCTCACTGTCGTTAAAACAAATGTGTCCATCTCTCTTGTACTCTTGTCCACAGCAAGATGTGAGGAACGGTCCTCACTGTGTTGACATCATCGAGACAAAACAGGCTCCCCTCATCATCATCTGATTCACCTACTTTCTTCACCTTGTCTCTCTCACCTCATCCTCCTCCTCTACTCTTCCTCTAGCTACAGTTCAGCTCATTCTCTTTGAATGAGAAGGTGTGTCCAAACTTTTGGTCTGTACTGTACATCTTTAAGTGTCTCAGCTGTCAAATGTCCCTTTCTGCTCTCGAGTTGATTTATACAGTAGTTAATATAATTTAAATTATTAAAAAGAACTTTTCATACCTCAGGTTAAACAGCAAATAATCAGTGTAGAGAAGAAACCCCAGAGTGCCACCTGCTGGTGACCAGAAGAACTTTACAAACTGAGAATAAAGCATGTAATCACCCATCATCTCATCGTGCTGCTCAGGATGGAGGATTGATCTGAATTAACAATCCAACCCAATCAGCTGGTTCCTTATATAGGAAATGTAAGGAAAAACAGTGATGCTGAATCCGTCCACTGCTCATGAGCTTGTTTTTACCACCAGGTGAGTCTTTTCTCATCCTGGACGAGTTCAAACATCTTTCTGTACTCCAATAAATCCACAACCTACTTGTTCAATGCAGAGTCCAGCTGTTTTGTCCACGCTGTGCTCAAAGAAAACACAATGTGTCGGAATCTAATCCCAGATTAATGAGCTTTTACAGGTGAGACTCTAACCTGTTTCTGAGAAAGTGCAGATTCATTTGACTCATTCAGCTAAATCCTGGACCTAGAGATACATCAGAGCTCGGTGCCAGAGACGCAGCTGATGTAGAGAGAGATGTGTTCTCGAGCGAGAAGTCACTAATCAGCAGAGCCTTTGATTTCCTTCATGTTACTGCAACAACCTCAGACACATTCAGAGCAGCAGGCTAAACGACAGCTCTTTATCTTTATCCTTTGGGTGGCGCTGAGGCAGAATCCACATGAAACGGTGCAGATGTTCTGCCTGAATCAGCGATTTGTTTCCTTTTCATCTCAGCCATGAAAGCCACCTTCAAAATGGCTGCTCGCCTACAGCCACTCTGCTGTTTGCTCATACAGCTGAGGAAACGGGGGGGGGGGGGGGGGG
>SSNP01000315.1:312142-333308 GCA_006937955.1 Pachypanchax playfairii | reverse complement strand
ATGGCGAGTAAAAAAAACACTCAAAACAATTTTCGTTTTCGTTCATTGATTTAACGGAAGCTTAATAAAGCAAGAACTTCGACAGGGAAACTTGTCCTTTTATCAGTCTAGTTTCAGTCTAGCGAGAAACTGATCTGAAGGGCTGTGAAGCTTGTCGGCTCCGCCCCTCTGGCTGCGGTGCGCGCTCCCGAGACAGGGGAAACAGAATATTTCAGGGGAACACATTTTCGCACAAGACCGGTCTTACTAGATCCGGTGTGATGTTGTAGTTTTCTAACGTAACGAGTTTTTTGCAAAATCGTGGAGAAAAACTACAACGGGCTGGCCCAAATAGAACGAGCGTTAATCTCGCGATAAAAAAATGCACGCCGTTAAAATGGGTTTCAGTTAATCTCATTAATAACACGTTTAACTGACAGCACTAGTAAAAATACATACATTTAAATAAGATAAGATAAAATATCATTTCAGACAGGGTACCGTTGACATGGTTTTCAGGGTTTGTAAAGAACTCTAGTTGCAAGCCCAGACTTCAGACCGACTCAAAGGTAAGTTGAAACAATGTTTAATGAGGATGAGGAAATACAGCAAGGCAGAGGTTAAATGACAAAACAGTTAATTGTTTTCCAGGAGAGCTGGGACTCGGTACAGGGAGCGGCTCGGTAAAGATCAGAGGCAGACGGAGGAGAACAGTTAGTGGACTGGTGAGAGGTTGAGAACATAAGGTGCTGGTGTGTGTGTTTGTTTCTGTCAGGCTTAGGGTCAGGTGGATGATGGGAAGCTGGAGAGAGTCTGCCAGTGCCAGCGGAGGAGGTGGTGTCCGTGTGTGGTGTGTTCAGTGGTAAGTCCAGGTAAATGGTAAATGTCCTGTATTTGTATAGCGCTTTTCTAGTCATTCAGACCACTCAAAGCGCTTTCACACTGCAAGGTTTTACATTCGCCCATTCACACAACCCGATATGTAAACCGGGGGAGAGGGTAGGGGCTAACACTCACACAACCCGATACGCAGATCGGGGGGCAACATGGGGTTCAGTGTCTTGCCCAAGGACACTTCGACATGTGGCGGTGGAAGCCGGGATCGATCCACCAACCTTCAAATTGGAGGACGACCGCTCTAACCACTGAGCCACAGCCGTGATGGGATCCAGAGTGGTGTGATGGTGGAGGGTGGACAGATCGCTGATGGTGTGTGGGAGCAGGTTCGTGGAGATCCGGAGCGGAGGCAGACAGGGAAGCGGAGATGGAGGGACAGGGTGGAGGCAGTGCAGGACGTGAGTGCTCGGAGAGGCGCGGCGTAGGGAACCAGCGTGGAAGGTAGAGCCACTCAGGAGGAGCCGGATTGGAGTCCGGAACTGCCCAGGAGGACCTGTGGAAGGATCTGGGCTGGAGGAAGGAGTAAACAGGAAGGTAAGTACAAAATGCTATGTTTTAGTTAATTGAGAGTAGATTTCTCAAGGCCACGTTACCACACTAGGGTGTGAAACCAACTGGCACCTGTCTCACGCTGCCAAACCTCTTTTATAGTCCAGGCTGAATGGAGAGATGATGAGCTGCTCCTGATTAAATGACTGCCACACCCTGAGGAAAAGAGGTTAGTACAGACACAAGCACCGGCCTCCAGCCGCTGATACCTAACAGTACCCCCTTCCCCAAGGGTCGCCACCTGGTGGCCGAACCGAGGATGCAGAGGAGGAGGAGGAAGATGAAGAGGAGGATGCTTCGAAGTCTGCTATGAGTGAGGGGTCTAAAATAAAAGATCGGGAAACTCAAGAGCGGTCCTCGGGGCCATATGCCTCCCAGTCCACAAGGTATTGATAACCTCAGCCCCGAGGACGGACCCCCACGATGCAGCGGACTGTGTAAGCCAGATGACCATCTATAATGCGGGCTAGCAGGGGGGAGTCTTCAGGAGGACACAGTGGACTGTTATGGACTGGTTTGATTTGTGATACACTATATTACCAAAAGTGTTCGCTCACCCATTCAAATGATCAGAATCAGGTGTCCTAATCCCTTGGCCTGGCCACAAGTGTATAAAGTCAAGCACTCAGGCATGCAGACTGTGAAGCAAGACATTTGTGAAAGAATGGGCCGCTCTCAGGAGCTCAGTGAATTCCAGCGTGGAACTGTCATAGGATGCCACCTGTGCAACAAATCCAGTCGTGAAATTTCCTCGCTCCTAAATATTCCACAGTCAACTGTCAGCTCTATTATAACAAAATGGAAGCGTTTGGGAACAACAGCAACTCAGCCACGAAGTGGTAGGCCACGTAAAGGGACGGAGAGGGGTCAGCGGATGCTGAAGCGCATAGTGCAAAGAGGTCGCTGACTTTCTGCACAGTCAATTGCTACAGAGTTACAAACTTCATGTGACCTTCAGATTAGCCCAAGTACAGTACGCAGAGAGCTTCATGAAATGGGTTTCAATGGCCGAGCAGCTGCAGCCAAGCCACACATCACCAAGTGCAATGCAAAGCGTTGGATGCAATGGTGTAAAGCACGCCGCCACTGGCCTCTAGAGCAGTGGAGACGCGTTCTCTGGAGTGATGAATCACGCTTTTCCATTTGGCAATCTGATGGACGAGTCTGGGTTTGGAGGTTGCCAGGAGAACGGTACATTTCAGACTGCATTGTGCCGACTGTGAAATTTGGTGGAGGAGGAATTATGGTGTGGGGTTGTTTTTCAGGAGCTGGGCTTGGCCCCTTAGTTCCAGTGAAAGGAACTTTGAATGCTTCAGGATACCAAAGCATTTTGGACAATTCCATGCTCCCAACCTTGTGGGAACAGTTTGGAGTGGGCCCCTTCCTCTTCCAACATGACTGTGCACCAGTGCACAAAGCAAGGTCCATAAAGACATGGATGACAGAGTCTGGTATGGATGAACTTGACTGGCCTGCACAGAGTCCTGACCTGAATCCGATAGAACACCTTTGGGATGAATTGGAGCGGAGACTGAGAGCCAGGCCTTCTCGACCAACATCAGTGTGTGACCTCACCAATACACTTTTGGAAGAATGGTCAAAAATCCCTATAAACACTCTCCTCAACCTTGTGGACAGCCTTCCCAGAAGAGTTGAAGCTGTAATAGCTGCAAAAGGTGGACCGACATCATATTGAACTCTATGGGTTAGGAATGGGATGGCACTTCAGTTCATAGTATGAGTGAAGGCAGGTGAGCGAATACTTTTGGTAATATAGTGTACATGGAAGACAGGATGAATACGGAAATGTGATGGGAGTTTGAGGTGGACAGTAGTAGGGATGCTGACTGATTAAACAGGATATGGACCAAGATATCTTGGAGCGAGTTTACGGGAGATGTTTTTGAAAGAAAAGTCTCGGGATGACAGCCATACCTGTTGTCTAGGTGAGTAATCGGGTGCAGGGGTGCGTCGTCTGTCCGCGAAGCGCTTGTTTTGAGCTGCGGTGCAGTGAAGGGCAAGTTCTGTGTTGGGAATAGCGATCTCACAAACGGTTGATACTGGATGGGTGACTGGTCCTGGTTGAACTCGGACATCCGGGTTAGGCGTGCTGGGGACTCGAGCAGAGACATCTGCGAGTTTGTTGGCTGAGGTGGTGGAGGTTTTCGGAAATGGCCGACTGTTATGCTGCCATCGCCTTCAGAACGCTCTCGTGTTGTCCCAGTAAGATTCCCTGCTGGGAGAGAGGGTCTGAAGCTGTGCTGTAGAGTTCGCCTGGCCTGTTGGTTCCGACACGATTTTCAGGGTTTGTAAAGAACTCTAGTTGCAAGCCCAGACTTCAGACCGACTCAAAGGTAAGTTGAAACAATGTTTAATGAGGATGAGGAGATACAGCAAGGCAGAGGTTAAATTACAAAACAGTTAATTGTTTTCCAGGAGAGCTGGGACTCGGTACAGGGAGCGGCTCGGGAAAGATCTGAGGCAGACGGAGGAAAACAGTTAGTGGACTGGTGAGAGGTTGAGAACATAAGGTGCTGGTGTGTGTGTTTGTTTCTGTCAGGCTTAGGGTCAGGTGGATGATGGGAAGCTGGAGAGAGTCTGCCAGTGCCAGCGGAGGAGGTGGTGTCCGTGTGTGGTGGTGTGTTTGTTGGTGAGTTTAGGTGATGGAATCCAGAGTGGTGTGATGGTGGAGGGTGGACAGATCGCTGATGGTGTGTGGGAGTAGGTGCATGGTGATCCGGAGCGGAGGCAGAGAAGGAAGCGGAGACGGAGGCACAACGTGGAGGCTGTGCAGGTCGTGAGTCCTCGGAGAAGCACTGCGTAGGGAACCAGCGCAGAAGGTAGAGCCACTCAGGAGGAGCCGGATCGGAGTCCAGAACTGCCCAGGAGGACCCGTGGAAGGATCTGGGATCTCATTTATAAAACATTGCGTAGAAACCCTACTAAAAGTGTACGTACCACAAAAACAAAAAGTTTGCGTATTCTAAAAAGATTTCCGATTTATAAAACCATGCGTACACACAGTTGTAAGCAATTTCCCCTTTATAAATCACACTCTACCTGGAAGTGTGCGTACGTGAATTTGGCTCATGTCCCGCCCTGAACACGCCCAAACCGGGCCATATAAGGTCAATGCAAAGCAGGACATGAATATTGATACATATGAGGAAGACGGGAAATATCGCAACTAAACAAAAAAACAAGAAGATAAACTTCACAGAGACGAAAATTAAAGTGTTAGTGGGTGAAGGGGAGGCTAGGAGAGACATTTTATTTGGTGGAAACAGCAGCGGTGTCACAAATAAAAGTAAAAACTACAAGTGGCAGCGTCTGCAGTTCAGACTGTCAGTGCAGTTGACAGGACGGTGTACGGTCTTGTGTCAGAGAAGGAGGGCGACACCGACCTGACAGAAACAACAAATAAACCCAGTAAAACACCTTTTGTAATATGTGGCTACGTTAACAAATGTTAGCATGTTTTAAGGAGACAGACTAACATGTCGTGTCTTTTCAGCATTTGCACATAGGCGAGGATGAGGTCGTCAGACTGTCCCCAGCACCAGTGCTGCCGGTAACCGCGGTGCATCCAGCAGTGGTCGGGTTCTGACTGAAGCTGTGATACAGACACAGAGAGACTCCATCAGCGCTATTAATTCCATGATTGATGAATTAAAGAAATAAAGAGTGTGTTTTACGACATGATGACAACTGTTGGGGCCTTAAATGATACATTAAAAACATTAAATGAACCTTGTCATCTCAAACGCTGCATTACACCCTCAGACCCAATTGTTCCCTTAGTAAAGACTTCCTGTCGAGGAGGAGATTCATTTGATGTATTTCTCTTAGTATTAAAAAATGTTTTTAGGAGAGCTACAGCTCACTACAAGCTGTAATATAGATACTATTGCTGTTCTGAATGTTTATAATAACATGAATCTATAATTAATATTTGGTGTGAGGTGAAATGACGTGTGAGAGGAGTAACATGCAGTCTGACTGAAGTTCACCACCTCACCAACTGCGTCGTTGATTCCCCTCGTCTCCAAAATGTCCGTACGCACGGGTCAGAGTTGGCGCACAGGTGCGCACGTTTTCAAGTCAAGTTTGTTTTTTATAAATCCCAACTTTTTTCTTTGAAAGTGGCATACGCTACTTTCAGGCCCCATTTTGTGTGTATGCAACATTTATAAATGAGACCCTTGGGCAATAGGAAGGAGTAAACAGGAAGGTAAGTACAAAATGCTACGTTTGAGATAATTGAGAGTAGAGTTTTCAAGGCTACGTTACCACACTAGAGAGTAAAACCAACTGGCGTCCGTCTCATGCTGCCGAACCTCTCTTATACTCTAGGCTGAGTGGAGAGATGACGACCTGCACCTGCTCCTGATTAAATGACTGCCACACCCTGAGAAAAAGAGGTTAGTACAGACACAAACACCGGCTTCCAGCCGCTGACATCTAACAACTGTTTAAATACTAGTTTCACTGCATTCGGAATACAATTTGTGAATGGCGATGTCGGTGAAATATGTCCAACTTGGTACCTCATACCGTGGATCAACTACTTTTAGGAGTCTTCTGAACCCCTCATTCTGCACAGTTTGGATTGGAACCATATCCTTTGTCAGATAAAATGTCACTGCATCCGTGATGTCTTTCCAGAGCTTTGTCTCCTTGCCTTCTGACTTTCTGAAGTGCAAACCTTTTCGTTGCAAATTTTGCAAATTACGTGTCACTATAAGAGAACTCAAACCAATTCCATATGACGGAGGTGGAGTTTTTTTTTTTGGGGGGGGGGACCAACTCTTCCTTCTCTCTTTCAGAAATCATGCTTTTCTCACATAGTGGCTTTAGTAAAGAGAGGAAGCTCTCTTTATTCATGGCCGGGTTTTTGTGAATGAGCCCCTCCCTTGAAGGAGCAACAGCTTCACACATGAACAGTCTCAGGATGTTTTATTGTTGGCGTGATACAGGACTGATGGTGGCACTCACCTTTTCTTCTCTGGAAAATCCTTTTCAGATGCTCCAAACAGTCAGAAAGCAGCTTCATCAGAGAAAAGGACTTAACCCAAGTCCTCAGCAGTCCACTTGCTGGACTTTATGCAAAGAAGTGTCTTCTTACTGAGCTGTCAAGGAGGACAGATTATGGATTTTGTATCTTTGTATCACTCACGCACTGGACAATTTTTTTTAACCTTAAGGCACGTGGAGGGGGAGCCCTCATGCCCAGATTCGACCCACCCAGCCAGGTACATCATGGATTTGTGGAGTGAGTGGAAAATGGTTTGCCTGTCTGTGCTAGATGTCGACGACATGGAAGAGATTTATAAATTTGGATTACTGATAATGGGATGTCTGCTGGTTGGAACTAGTGGTTACCTGGCATATCGACAAATTCTAAAAATACAAGATGGATAGGCCAGAATTCTCAGACTAAAGGGTCAGGGGAGATTCACTGCAAACTGGATGTAATTCTGAAGCAGAACCGCACACTGGGCATGGTGCTGGATCTCACTGCAAAGATTGGTGCCAACTTTTAGAAGTTGCAGACTCAGCTCAGCAATGAGAAGTGAAAGATTGACTTGTTTAAAATGTTTTTTTCTCATTTGACTTTTTCAGATTTTGTCATTACTTGAGTGTTTGTGTGGCAGGACCAAAAATGCAGGGGAAAAACAGCTTTCCAAACCGGAAATAAACTCCAAGTCGTTTTAATAAACAAGAAGAAAAATACGTTATGCTGGCAGAGCAGCAATTTACATGTGAAGAGTGGAACACAGGAGGGAGCAGACGGTAAGCACAATCAAGCATAATCCGACCACAAACTAAGGAACTAAATACACAGCTTTTATACTCACTGAAAACAAAGGAAAGTAATCAACACAAACACGAGACACCTAGAGGAAAGGGTAAAAGGAACAACAAGAAACTCTGCCCCCTCCCCATCCTTTATGCACCTGGTTATACTTGCAGTTTATCAACTCAAGGTTGGTTGATGTTTCACCCTGGCACTATGAGATCTTGTGGACTTCTGAGTTTGAGCTGCTCAAGGCTAATTGGGACAACATTCTCTTACACACACTCACACTGCACACATTGCAATCATTTCCCTCTGATGTCACGTGATATTGTGTGTATTCCCTGCTGAGATGTTTTTGTAATCTCACACAGTGGTCGCCTGAGGGCACTGGGTGAGAGGAATTTTTTTCTCCCTTCTATCCTTATGGTGTCGCTCTTATTCTTCAAAATTCTTATCTCTAACCTGGCGTTGGAAAAATGGTTGCGTTGGATGAGAGAGTGTCTGTGCTTCTCTTCCAAATCAAATTCCTTATATTGTTCAAATGATACCTGGCCAGTAAAGCTTGATTCTGATTCTTTGTTGCCCTTGACACCAGATTCCTATTGAAAGAACAGAAGGGGAGTTCATATGACAAGATAAATAAGGTGTAGAATGTAGTCAGTACGATTTGGGTGTCTATGGAGGCTGTGCAATTAGACCCTAACAGTAATATGTAAGTAATCATAGTATGTGGAAACTGTCTGTCATGGACTTAATAATTATGAAATATCGGATGTAGATTAAATTAACAGGACAGGACTGAATAAATCGGATATAGAACATTTGATGAAATATGGACTAAAGAAGCCGAATAAGGAGTAAAATGCCAGATGTGTATTAAATATCGGACTGGGATTGAAAATTGGACAGGGACTAAGGAATATCGGAAATGGATTTAAGAACTCGGACATGGACTAAGCTTTAGAATAAGTTGAAGGGGCTATTTATGTATTTTTATTTATTTATTTATTTTTGGTGTTTTTTTTTTTGTTCGAATTGTACTGCTTTTATAAATGTAGCTGTTTTAATTTGTATTTACTGCTGGACCCCAGGAAGAATAGCGACAGCTTAAGCTACGCTAATGGGGATCCTATCAATAAACTAAAACTAAAAACCAGATCATCTTCCCAAAGTTTTCATCTCACTGTGCAGATGCGCTCACACCTGCCTGCTGCCATTCCTGAGCAGCCCTGGATTGGTGGGACTCCGATCCTGCAGCTGAATCCTCTTTAGTAGACGGCCCTGGTGCATACTGGACTTTCTCGGCTGCCCTTAATGCTCCTTTCCACTGGACACGTTGGCAGCGCGCAACGTTTTGCTCGCACAATCAGCAGCGCATCCCTTCCCACCAGGAGCCCTTCACACGCATAAATCACTGGCGTAGCGTCACATCCAGCTGATCCTGGAAGATCAGGAAATCTCATGAGAATAGCGAACGTGCGTGATTTCGTCAGTACTCACAACAGTAAGCAGGGAGAAAGACAACATGTATCCAGAAGGTATGTGGCTTATTTTCACACCACCTATGGACTTCAAACCCGTCACAGGTACAGTACTTTCTTATAGTCTCGCAAATGGAAATCCGCACGTGTCCTTTTATTTTGATACTTCGGTGTCCCGATTCTCCAAGAGTGGAGAGTCGTGCCCTTGCCTCCGCCCCTTTTGAACGCTTGATCCGCACTTCGCCGAAGCCCGCATCAGAGCCGACTTCAGTGAAGGATATTACCCACAATGAAGAAGAAGGTGCCGAAATGGCTGAACAAGTAGCAACCAGAGAGGATTGGGAACCACAGTGGGTTTGGGTGAGGAATTTTCGTGGCATCGGAGTACATGCAAGTGTCGCGAGCCTGGCGTCACAATGGCTCAAAGCCTTGTTTTGTTGTTATGGCTGTGGCATAGGTGCACCGGATGTTGCTGTGGTGTTTGTAATTGATATTCCACCTTTAAGCTGTGCTTTTCAAAGGTGATAAATATAGGTGGAAAATCAGAAGCCACAAACAGTTTCAGGTTTGATAAATCACGCTGTGCCTGGAACACCTACTTATTTGCATGTTCTCCTCCCAATATTTTGCGTCTTCTGACAGAAATGCCTACATTAAATATTCATCTGGGGCAAAAGCGCTAAAAAGATTTTGCATATCTTGTGGCAGGTTTAACAGACGCAGTTTTGCCTGCGCATTCATAGTAAATCACTTGTTGCTTGTTTTTGCAGCCACTGAGAGGTTTGCACTAATTTTAACAACCGCAAATCTTTGATAAATCAGGTCCCCAGTCTGCTATTCTAACTCCCTCAGCATGAAATAATTATGTCCAGCCTTGTACTCATCAACTTTCTCACCTGTGTTAGAGAGAAGATTATTGAAATGGTCTCAGCAGGTTCTTTTATAACAACAATGACACACAGTGGAAACAGTTTTTTGGGATTGAGTTAATTTTAATGGAAAAGAAAGACTTTGTAAATCATCTGATCTTCATAACATTCTGGTGTAAATTGAAATCATAAAAACTTTGTGCAAACCAACATGTCATTCTCAAAACTTTTGGCCATGACTGTATATAACAAAATTACTTTTAACAACAAGAAAGTAAAGAATTTAAAAGGCATGTTTTGGAAGTTTGACACTAGTGACCATGTCTGACACTCCAATGATTCTTGAAAAGGATTAGATGTCGGTGACCTTGAGATCATGTCAACAGAAATAGCTACATTTCTAGTAGTAGTTTCCAGTAGGATAATGTAAAATCTTTATTTCTTTTTCACGTTTACCTGTTAGGATGTAATCTGTGTTTTGTCTTGCAGTAAAATAATGGAAAATATATTCCAAAAAAATTCTAAATTGTTAACACTTTTCTGTTTTTGTCATTCCAGGCTGTTGTTTTGTAACATACTATTCACGCAAATCAGCTCTGGAAGCACAGAATGCTCTGCACAACATGAAGATTCTGCCTGGGGTATGTGACTACATGCTTCTTCTGCTTATTCTATTCATTCAGATTCAATGTGAAGTCTTAAATCTCCTATCATTCTAGTCACATTTATGTAAAAAATTACAGACGTGGACAAAATTGTTGATACACTTTGGTTAATGAAAGAATACTCACAATGGCCACAGATCTAACTTAAAATATGGAATTGTTATGATCTTGACTATAAAGTTGTTGAGTCAGGACCCAAACGCAAGGAGATGAGAGCCAGGAGCTAACAGAAGCAAATACGATCCAAAACACGGTCGGGAACGAGGAGACGTAGAAGAAAGAAATCACAGGAGAAAGAACTGAACTAAGGTGTCAACTTAAATACATACAGGAACTAATAGAATTAGCTGAACTCAAAACACCTGAATGGAGAAACGCCAAGCTAAGAAGAATCATGGGGTAAACAGGAAATGGAGAAACGTAATCAAGACACATCACACACCGGGGGAAAACAGGAAGTACATCCGTCACCAAAATAAAACCAGAAACAAAGTACATAATTTGACAAGATAACTGAAAACTGGTATTGGGAAGAACCACAGAGCAATAACTCTATAAAAAATACCATAAGATAATGAACAGAAAAGCAAAACAAACCCACAGATGAAAACAGGAGAAATCAAAACCAAAAAACCACAGGAATATGGAACATTCTCATAAAAAGCAATATTTTTAACAAAATAATACCTCCATAGGGGCATTTAGAGGGGTGCAGAATGAATTTACAATATTTCCTTAAAAAATAAAATTTGAAGTCAAATGTAATCAAATATTTATTTTGACAGGCATTAGAGGTGGGCGATATGGGAATCACGATTTTTTTTTTCAAAACACAATTTTATCACGATTTTTTTCATTTCAACAATTCAGATATTTTGGACGTTATTTACCAGTAGAAATACATACATTTAAAAGCATACCCCTTCACAGAAAATAAGATAAAATATCATTTCAGACAGGATATTGTTTAAATACTGTTTTTAATTTATGAATGAATATAACAAATACATTTTATTACAAAAAACTAGTGCTGTCAGTTAAACGCGTTATTAATGACGTTAACTGAAACCCATTTTAACGGCGTGCATTTTTTTATCGCGAGATTAACGCTCGTTCTATTTGGGCCAGCCCGTTGTAGTTTTTCTCCACGATTTTGCAAAAAACTCGTTACGTTAGAAAACTACAACATCAGTCCGGCTCCAGTAAGACCGGTCTTGTGCGAAAATGTGTTCCCCTGAAATATTCTGTTTCCCCTGTCTCGGGAGCGCGCACCGCAGCCAGAGGGGCGGAGCCGACAAGCTTCACAGCCCTTCAGATCAGTTTCTCGCTAGACTGAAACTAGACTGATAAAAGGACAAGTTTCCCTGTCGAAGTTCTTGCTTTATTAAGTTTCCGTCAAATCAATGAACGAAAACGAAAATTGTTTTAAGTGTTTTTTTTACTCGCCGTGAGAATCAAGTCTCTCGGTATTCACGTACACTAAACCCGGCGGTTAGACTTGATTAGTCTGAGCTACAACAATGATTAATTTTACTCTGGGAAATAAAAAATACATTTTTGAATTTCAATTGAAATGATTATCATCCACCAAACACTATTTTCTATAACTTCTTGTTTGTTTAGGCTGCCATGTTTTTATATTACTTTATATACTGTATGTAGATGGATGAACGGACAGACAGTCAAAGTTACAGGGGGGAACGAGATATTTCAGCACCCTGAAATATTCCGTTCCGTGAGAGAGCTGTGGCCTTATTGTTACGTTCAAAACAAACTTGAAAGAATATGTTAAACCATCATTTAATTGCACTACAGGCTATTTTGGCTGATTTACCTTAACATGTGCACTTTATTTTATTTCGTATCCCCTGTTTTGATCCCTGTTGAAGAGATGGCTTATGTGACACTTTTTTCTTCAGCCTTCTGTTGAACAGTGTTATATTGTGTGTGAGATCATTTTCTCCAACTGTGAATGACTGTTGAATTTAGGTATATGCCAGTGTTTTTTTTTCAATAAAAACATTTGCACAAAGCAAGTCGATCCACTCTTCCATAAGAGCATTAAAATGAGAAAAAAAATAACTGGGACAAAAAAGAAATCAAGGGACACTTGAACTAGATAATGTGCGATTAATCAAGCTTAATTGCGAATTAACTTGGACATAAATTCGATTAATTGCGATTAAATATTTTAATTGTTTGACAGCACTACAAAAAACATAAGCAAACTAAAAAGTTGACAAACAACAGAGCAGAGCTCTCAGATGTCTCGGAATTGATGTTCGGATTCAGAGAAATGCCTGACAAATTTGTTCTCACAAGCCGCACATGCAGCAATCACTGCAATGTTCAGCTTGTTACCTTCATTTATTATGATTTTATTTAGATTTTATTTTGTTTATTACAACTTTTTTGAGTCAGTGGACATGGCAAAGGAGAGAGGAAATCAGAGGAAAAAGAAAAAGAAAGTAGAGGAAAAAAGATAATAGGTAGAAGAGAAGTTGGGAGAGAAAGAAATCTGCTTCAACACCTGCTGAGAGACAAAAACAAGAGCAGACATGTTGAGGATGGGTTGTTGAGCCGATTTGGGCATCACAGAGCAAACATAACAACCACTCACATTCTTGTCATCTGCTAGCATCTTCTGATACTGATACCAGAGGTTCGGACCGCCATGAGGGTTTGGATGTGATGCAAATTACACACTCATGTCTTGTCATGTCACATGGGACGGACTACTCGGGTAGATGGTAAAGCTCTCCCCACAAACCACCAGATGCCCCAGTCCCACTGACACACCAGACGCCCCTGGCCCAGGGCCAGGTAAAGGGGCAGGCAACGACCCCCAATCCCAGCGGCCCATCAACCAGGACCCAGCGCCACCAGGACTCAAGCCCAGAGGAAGACCACCCCAGGATTCCCAGACCCCCGACCCACCCCAGCCGTACTCAGGAGCACCATGGCTACGCGACCGGTGACCTGTGCCCGCCGGCACGGACCCCCCCAGCAGCCCTGCATGCAGCCGCCAGACAACTGCATCCAGAGGCCCCCACAGTCCGACCGGGCCATGGGAATGGCACCTCACGCCGACCAACCGACCCCAGCCACCCCAAGCGGGCCCTCTGGCCCCCAAAGCCCAGACAACCCCAGATCAGCAATCAGCCATCAGGACAAGACCAGTACCTCTACCCACACTAAGTGATGGAGCTGATTAGAAGAGCCCAGAGAGATTTGTCTAATGTAGAGGCAGAAGCAGTTTCAAGACTAATATGGTCCATCAATAGGTCCTTACATTGTTTAATACTAAGATTATTTTTATTCTTCCAGTTCATAAGGATTGTCTTCTTAGCAATGCATAAGGCGATAAAAACCATGTGGACTGTGTTCAACTTCATACCAACATTTTCTAAATCACCCAATAGGCAAACTGATGGAGCAGCGGGAAAGTTACATTTCAGACAAGTTGATAAGTCTTCACAAATCTCATGCCAGAATCTTTGAACAGGTGGGCAGAACCAGACAGTATGGATGTAATCATCAGGTGAATTGCTTGTGCAATGTGAGCAGGTGTATTAATCCATTTTAAGATGTACTGTAACCTGTTTGCTAAATAGTAGTGGTGAAAGTTAGGGAGGTCTACTCCTCCATTATCTTTGGGCCTCTGTAATGTTTTTAGACTAAGGGGGGGGGGGTGTTTTTCAATAGGAATTTAGAAATGGATGAGGCCAGAGATCTAAACCAGTCCGATGGTGGTCTATTTGGAATCACTGTGAATAAATAATTTACTCTTGGTAAAACCATAATTTTAATTGATGCAACTCTTCCCATGAGTGATAAAGGTAGTGACTTCCATCTAGTCAGATCATCTACAACTGTCTTTAAAAGTGGGGTGTAATTCAGTTGAATCAAGTCTGAGAGGTTGGGGGAAACATTAATACCCAAGTATTTAATATTTCCCAACTGTAACTAAGTTCTTGAGGAGTTATTGAGAGAACAATTTACTGGCATAACTGTTGATTTTAACCAATTCATTGAATAATCTGAAATGCTAGAGAAAGAATTGCCTTTTATGCCTTCGATGTCCTTGTTTTGCCTAATTGCTGCTGCTAGCGGTTCAATAAATCTAGCAAACAGTGAGGGGGAGAGAGGATATCCCTGTCTGGTGCCCCTCTGGAGAGTGAAAGTGGCAGATGTTTGGTCATTTGTCCTGACACGGGCTGTTGGAGAGTTGTATAGTATTTTTAACCAGTTTAAAAAATAACTTCCAAATCCAAATCTGTGCATTACCGCAAATAAGAATTTCCAGTTAACCCTATCAAAGGCTTTTTCTGCATTCAATGATAGAATTGTGGTTTCAAGATTTCTAATGTATGCAAATTCTAGTAATTTAAATAATCTACGTGTATTTGTGGATGAATGCCTCCCTTTTATGAAACCAGTTTGATCAGGATGAATTATGGCAGGTGTAACCTTCTCTATTAGCTAAAACTTTGCATATTATTTTAAGGTCTACATTAATTAGGGAAATAGGATGGTAGCTGTTATATTATGTACTGTTATGTGAATTGTGTTCGATTTTGCTTGCCTCAGTTTGGGGGCAATGCATGCTGGTAGGAATCAGGAATGAAAAAGAATGTATCCACCAGGTTATGAGGACGCTGCAATAAAAGTTGGAATGGAACACAAGTAGTATTCTTCAACACATGAAAACATTACAGTAGCTAGTTTGAAAGACAGGGTCTTTACCAGGTTTTAGCAGGAGACTAATGTTGGCAGTATTCATGTTTGGTGGCATTCTGTCGTTTTCCTTTATTTCCTGCAACATTCTCTGGAATGTTGGTGCCTTTACAGTCCAGAATTCTTTATAGAACTCAGTTGGAAACCCATCTGGACCTGGAGACTTTTTATTTGGCATGATTTTAAGGGCTTCCTGGTGTTCAGCTGATGTTAGTGTTAGGTTTTCGGTGGTTGTATGATAGGACCCAGGTGCAGGAATGAAATGGGGGATGCAAAAATAAGGAAACAGAAGGTTTAATAATAAAGAAACTGCTGACAGGGCAGCAAAACAAACTCACATGAGAATGGTGAGACAAGTCCAACGGAATCCAAAACATGTGAGTAAAGGAGGGAAGAAACAAAAACAAAGACTACTACAGAGGCTGGGGCTAAGACAAAGGCTAAGACTGGAAAACTGACACTAAGACAGACTAAGACTGAGGACTAAGAACTAAGAACAAACCGACACTGACTAACCAACACACGGGACTTAAATACAAAACCAAACTGATTACAAACTCGAAACATCTGCTGACATTGGAAGAAACAAACACAGGAACTAATCATAGAAACAAGACACACTTGGGGGGCAACTGAGAAGAACACAGGAAATGACAACACACAATCAAGGGACCTACACTACGGGGAAAACAGGAAGTGACAAATGATTCTAAAATAAAAGCAAAACAGGAAACTACATGACTAAGGAAAATAAAAGCATAACATAACCTAAGACACAAAATGAGAACAACTACTGAAAACCCCCAAATTACAGAACATAATAAAACAACCAAAACCCCAAGACCTAACAGTTAGTGGTGAATCCAGGATTGATGTTTGGTCATCTGATAATTTGGGAAGTGTTATTTTATCAAGAAACTGATGGATCTCTTAATCTGAGGAATTTATCTGTGGAGAATATAAACTCTTGTAAAAGTCTCGGAAAGGGTCGTTAATTCTTTCAGGGTCGTAGACATTATTACCTGTTGCGTCTTGAATGGCGCATATTGTTGTTTTTTCTTTATTTATTTTTAACTGATTGGCTAGAAACTGACCTGATTTGTTGCTGTATTCAAAATTTTCAAGGCAAAGTTTTTGTACTAAGCATTTAGTTTTTCTATTATTTCATTTAGTTCTAGTTTTGCTTTTTGTGTTTTGTTCAGTGTTTCTTCTTGAGAGGAGATGAAACTTGAGAAGAAACCTACAAGTTTATTTTATTTATAAAGCGCCAGTTCATGACAAAGTCATTTCAAGGCACTTCACAGAAAAATCAACCAATTAATAATAAAACATTTTCTATCTAAGGAACCAGCCGATTGGGCTGAATTGTTATTTCAGTACAATCCCCCTGAGCAGCACGATTGGCGACAGTGGAAAGAAACGACTCCCTTTTAACAGGAAGAAACCTCTAACAGAACCAGAACCAGAACCCGGCTCAGGATGGGCGGCCTTCTGCCTTAGCCGACTGGGGTCTGAGCTGACAGGAAAGAGACAAACACTGATGGATTTTGGCCAGTCGCCAGTTCTAAGAATTTAATATATGCCTCTAAATCCTGGATATCTTTGTTTTCTTTTTTCTTTTTACATGATGAGAAGGAGATTATTCTACCTCTCATCACTGCTTTCCCTGCTTCACAGAGCACAGATAACGGATGTTCCTGTTGAATCATTACATTCTAAATATGAAGACCACTCATTTTTAAATACTCAATAAAAAGTTCATCTTTCAGTGACATATTAAACCTCCAGTTTTGAATCGGCGGAATTACTTTTTTATTTTTTAGAGTTAAAGACACAGGAGCATGATCGCTGACAGCTATAGGGTGGATCGCAGTGTTTGAAATGTCACTCAGTAGTGAGCTACTTACTATAAAGTAATACAGATGAGAGTAAGAGTGATGGACATGTGAGAAGGTATATTTTCTAAGGTTGGGATGAAGAGTTCGCCATGCATCACAAAGGCCATAATCACTCATGTACTGTTTCACTAAGATGGTAGACTGCCAGCAGCGCTGAGTTCAAGCTGTATTCAGCCCATCCATTTCTTCATTTAACCCAAAGTTGAGGTCACCCCCAATAATCAGTGAACAGTCTGAGTGCTCAGAGAGTGCAGTGAAAAAAGTATCAAAAAATGAGGGATCATCAACATTTGGTCCATAAATAGTAGCAATGCACAATCTTTGGTTATGGATTGATATTTTGATAATGATAAATCTACCCTCAGGGTCTGTAACTGTATTTAAATAATAATAAATAAATAAAATGGCTACTTCCCTTTGTCTAGTGTTATAGCAGGCTGAAAACACATGAGGAAACTCAGGAGTTTTAAGTTCATCAGTAACTGTAGCGTTGTTACGAGTCTTTTGTAGTAAATCCACATCTGCCTCTAACTGTTTAAGCTGGTTAAAAATCTTTAACCTCTTTTCTCTCGAGCCAGCTCAATGTACATTCCATGTGACAAACCTTAGTGTACCCATGGGTACATTAAAGGAGAACGCCCGTTTTTTGCAATTGGGGCCTTATTTATTCTGTGAGATGTGTTTTACTCGTCATCAGTGGTACTTTTTTGCGATTCGGATTCGTCTTGGAGATTTTTGATTCACACGGCAAACACCTAAACGCCAATAAACGAGAGTCAGTTGGGCCTGCGTTCGCCAACCCTAAATCGGTTTAAAATCAGTTCAAATCCGTTATTTTTTTAATCTGGCCATTAGGATACTCTATTGTTTATTCCGTTCCAGTGCCATCTTGAATCCTGCGCTCATAGAAATGATAAACAAAGGAAGCTAAGACACTGCATCAATAGAATGGGCGCGCGGAGAGATGACATCACTCTCCCGTCACTGTAAAAAATATCATTTCTATGAGCGCAGGATTCAAGATGGCACTGGAACGGAATAAACAATAGAGTATCCTAATGGCCAGATTAAAAAAATAACGGATTTGAACTGATTTTAAACCGATTTAGGGTTGGCGAACACAGGCCCAACTGACTCTCGTTTATTGGCGTTTAGGTGTTTGCCGTGTGAATCAAAAATCTCCAAGACGAATCCGAATCGCAAAAAAGTACCACTGATGACGAGTAAAACACATCTCACAGAATAAATAAGGCCCCAATTGCAAAAAACGGGCGTTCTCCTTTAAGGTTTGTCTGGGGCAAATCAGGTTTGACTGGGGCTGCTGTGGCACAGTGGTTAGAGCGGTCGTCCTCCAACTTGAAGGTTGGTGGATTGATCCCGGCTTCCACCGCCACACGTCGAAGTGTCCTTGGGCAAGACACTGAACCCCATGTTGCCCCCCAATCTGCGTATCGGGTTGTGTGAGTGTTAGCCCCTCCCCTCTCCCCCCTGCTTACATATCGGGTTGTGTGAATGGGTAAATGCAAAACCTTGTAGTGTGAAAGCGCTTTGAGTGGTCTGAATGACTAGAAAAGTGCTATACAAATACAGGACATTTACCATGGTTTTATGTGTGTGGATAATGCTGGATGCTTTGTGTCACGCATATATGAATGACGAGAAAAAGTGACAGACGCCCGTCACTCATGTAAAGGTGCGCGCCAGAATATTTTCTAGAAAAAGCATCAAAATGACCCATGTGCAGTAAATTGCGTTTTTGCTGTCCGACTATGTGTGTAAGCATTACATCTAAATGCACAAGTGTGTGTCTGTATGTGATTCCTGAATGTGCACACTGTCAGCTGAAATGCACGTCGGATGTGTGTGTGTGCTTTGACGCTGTAGTTTGCGTAATCATGCTGTGTTGGTTTAAAGTCTTTTGTGCATGAAAGAAAGGTGCAGAAAGAGAGAAAGAAAACAGGGAAGTGAAAAATAAGAACGGTGAAGGTGAGAAGGTTAGAAGAACATGATGAACGGATCATGATAAGAGGAGATTCACGGAGTGAGCACCAGTTGCTAAATATGGACAAGGTGAAACCCAGTGAAAGTAACAGATACATAAAACGATTGACCTGGTTGTGGTTTTAGAAGAGCCAGTCTGTCACTCCTCGTTCCCTGAAAAGCTGGTTGTTTACGAACAGGCAGAAGGGCCCGACTCCCTTCTTGGAGAATGAACAGTGGTCGACTGTTATATGCACGACCTCGGTGTCCAGCAGTTTTATGCATATAAGCGTTGTGTGTATTTATCTGTCGGTGGTCATTTGGACTGTAAACACGGGTAGCAGTGCTCGGTATTGATAACAGATAATTGGAAATTATGTAATAATGCTATTAAAATATATTAGGAGAATAAAACTCTCAAACAGACGTGTAAAGCAGAACACTGGTAATAGATGTGCCAGATGAGCATGCATGGACGCGATACAACAGCACAGATTAAGTTACAGTTAGTAACAGAACAGAACAGTTTTTTATATCGGATATTAAGAACTCATGATCGGGCAACAAAAACTAGAACAAATGTTACATGTGACACCATTTCACAGTGAAGAAGTCGGTGATTATTTTTTGGCGACCGACTGACAGCTTCAGGCGGACGCGCCAGACACGCCTGCGTAAGCGCCAGAGCAGCTAGTACCACACACCTAACAGTGATGGTGTGTGTGAGAACACCAGCGGAGGTTTACAGTCATGTAACTAGTGAGAAACAGCAAGATTTAGTGAGATGCATGTCTGATACCTCCAGATGTTTTGTGCATATATCCATCGGCGATGTGTATATAAGCATATGGATTCTCTATGACACAGGAACGTGCCCAGCAGTTTTGTGCATATAAGCGTGTTGTGCATATAACCGTCGACCACTGTAGTACTGTAATTATAGTCAGTACACAACACAAACAAACCTAGTCCTGAGAGAAAAAATAACTGCCCCAGTTCAAGAACAGATGAGAAACAACATCATTGACATTTGACAAGTTTTCAATATATCAGCAAAACATTATCGCATCATTTTTGTAAACATATTACAAAGTGGGTTTTTACTTTGACAGAAATTACTGTTTTGTTGAGAATCAGCTGTTGAACTATTATTTTACATATCTAATAACAATAAGTAATAGCCTCTATGAGTTTATGTTTGAATAATCATATTTTTTAAAAATTATTTATTGTTGCCTTGTTTCAGATGCATCACCCAATTCAGATGAAGCCAGCTGACAGTGAGAAAAACAATGGTAAGAAATTTCCTGATTTTGAAATTGTTTAATCTGTCCCTTTCTGGTTCCAGAAAACTTTTAATCAATTGTAAACAATTATATATTCATATTAAGTTTTATTGAAAAGTTGATAGAGTTATATTATTTGCCAGTTTGACTAAACTGGTGAAAGGTTGGATGATCTTAAAGTGCAACCCTTCCAGATTATTTCCCCGCCCACACTCTCGTTTTAAGAAACGTTTGAAATGTTGGTGTTTACTGGAGGACCTTGGCATGAGCGGGGGGGTGGCGGGCTGGGCGGGCTCTGGGCTGTGATTGACATGTTTCACAGAAAGATGGAAAGCGAGAGTGACGCGTTCTCCGTTACCTCAGAGGGTGAAGATTCCTGCAGACTTCTTTTGTTCTTTTCTATTAATGTGCAAATAAACCAATCGACAGCCTCGATGCAGAAAACTGCTTTAACTGTTTCATTCTCGCTCGCTGCTGAATTATTTTTTGAGACAGTTTGATTCAGTTGTTTACGTAAACTGCTTGTTTTTGTTGCAGCATTTCAACTCGTTTTACTTTTCCGACTTTTTTTCTTTTGATCGCAACAAATGTTACAACAGATACGGTTTCCTTTTTACTCTTTTACTCTATGTTTTTGTAAAGTAATGTAACGACTCTGCTTTGACGGTTACTGCTTCACATGATCACGGTGTCTGTGCTGATGTCTGCAGGTGTGAGAGAGGGTGTTCAGGTAAATGCCTGGAGGTGGACGTGTGAGAGAGAGAAGGAAAAAAGAGAGCAGGAGATGTGATAGTGGTTCTGTATATGGTTCGGTGTCAGCTAACAGGATCCGGTTTTGTTGAACAGAACAGCGGCTTTCACCACAATGCAGCCGTTTATATGAAGACTGGAAATAAAACAGAGACTGGATAGTCAGACGGGATCAGTTAACCCGTAGAATATGAATGACTGATTGCTGTTTTTCCAAAACAAAGTCTGTAAACAAAAGAAGTCAGAGGGGTTGACTCTTCATTGATTTGATAATG
>SSNP01000315.1:293580-312132 GCA_006937955.1 Pachypanchax playfairii | reverse complement strand
CCTGCTGCTGATCACCGGTTAATGTAAATATTTGCAGCCAGAGTTTACGTGCAGTAACTCAGTAGCATCATATTGAATGCTGTTCACCATGGGCTGACTGGACCACTGGTTATAGTACTCACAGTGTGAACATTTTGTGTCACACGGAGCATTACGACTGCTGCAGACAGGACATCTTCTCCGTAATCACTCGCTATTCAAACTCCAACTCTCTGTGGAGGTGTGGCCAAGACGGTGTGGCCGAGACGCTCTTTTTATATTTAGCTGCGGCATAACGATGATGTCATGATTAAAGAAAATAAGGTTTCAGCCAATAGCAATGCCTGATCCAATTCAAGTGCAGTGTCACGTTATAATCCTGAAGAGGGCGCTCAACTAACGGTTTTTGGTATAAAATGAATAGTTTTATAAAAATGTGCAAAAATACTAAAAGAAAGACCCAGAAATGTAGGCAGGACTATTCAACCCTCATTTATAGAGTTTATCAGCAAAAAAAACTTGATTTGGGGGTAAGTTGTACTTTAAAGAGGCCCTTCCATTAAAAGCATCTTTTTTTAGGTTTCTGTTGAATATTTTAGCTCCACAGGTGTTCTTACCTTCATAGTGGGTGTGAAAACAGGTCAACAACTTCTCTTTCAGTTTTTATCTCAAACTACGCAGGTGGCGATAAAATCCGAGTTCTCCCGAGTTCTAACGGCCTGTATCTGTTTCATCACAACTCCTTTGTTCATTAGTATTCATCAGCTCCTGCAATTGAAACCACGTCTAGCATGATGCAGGAAGAGACTATGTGTGACGTTGCCATGTGCAGTGAAACAGTTTACTTTGCTCTCATAGGCTAGTTTGTTAGCCAATCAGAGTCCAACAAATCCGAATAATGAATATGAACGAGCTGCTGCCCGAAGCCTGACGGAACCAGCTGAATTTTAATGCAGACAGATTGAAAGGTCTGTTAATCAGTGTTTCCTAACGTTTTTTTAGATATAAAATGTTTCATATTACTGGTTAATACTTAAGAAATAACCAGAAAGTCCTGAAATGTGTATGAAATTGCCTCTTTAAGGCATTTGTGTTACTTCATGTTTATCTTGATTGCACTGATTGATTATTGCACTTTTGGGTCTCTAGGCTTTATTTGGAGTTGTACTTGTTTTCCATGTATTTCACTTATCAGTATATGAGTACTTCTCTTACAGTTTTTTTGTATACTATGTATAAGATTACTATCTTAAAGGAATCTTTTAGCTTTCACTTCTTAACTCTTATTGACGTATGATGGTTTAATAATTTGCCTATTTAAACTTAACATGGCCTCTCTCCCTCTTCCTGTCTTCACTTGCTCCCTGGACAGGTCGCCAGTCCATCACAGGGCTGTGTGAAGACCTGTTACCAAATAACTAATTGAATTATTATTAATTAATTTATGGGAAATTTTCAACAATTTTCTGTTTTTGCATATTTTCTTGTCTTTGGTTGCTTTATTCTTAATTTTCAATTGATATTTTAGTTTAATTGGAAAATACAATTGTTTCATAAACTTTACACTTTGGGAACAGGAAGGTGTACACAAAAGATCACACTTGACATTGTAAACTGCAGTAATTTGGTTTTGCAAAACATTGGCACCAGAGACGACATTGGGATAAATTTCTTTGAATACACACTCCATCAACTCTGTGAAGATAAGCAGCTTGCTGCTTGGTGGAAAAATTAGGTCTCTATCAATAGTGTAATTCTTGTGTCTAGAGAACGTGTAGTCTCTGCAAGTTGAATTCTCTCTTCATTGATGACTGACCACATAGTAGCCTATGGCAGGTATCACAGTGACAGCGTCTATAGCAGGGGTCTCAAACTCCAGGCCTCGAGGGCCACTATCCTGCATGTTTTAGATGTTT
Source organism: Pachypanchax playfairii (assembly GCA_006937955.1). NCBI lineage: Eukaryota > Metazoa > Chordata > Actinopteri > Cyprinodontiformes > Aplocheilidae > Pachypanchax > Pachypanchax playfairii. The sequence continues at coordinate 310,237 of SSNP01000315.1, read as the reverse complement.
CCCTGCTTCAACACACCTGATTCAAATGAACAAGTCGTTAACAGACTTCTGCAGGACTTGTTGAAATACAGAGGATTTGAATCAGGTGTGTTGAAACAGGGAAACATCTAAAACATGCAGGATAGTGGCCCTCGAGGCCTGGAGTTTGAGACCCCTGGCCACTGGTTACAAACAATCAAAATAGCCGCTAGCACTAAGCCAATTACAATGCAGCACATGAGAAGTCTGCCCTCTCTATGTTCTCTCTGTTTAATGTTTCAGTATAACATATGTTATCACTCTATATATCCAAAAGGGATGCACAATGACGATCAACCCTGATAGTTATCGGGCCGATATTAGAAAAAAAGACGTCATTCAGATAAGTCTGATAACAAAGTTTTTACCGATAAATGGAGCCGATAATAAAATAATAACAAACATAGTAGGGTCGTCAGGCTCTACGACCCCATTTGGGAATGAACTGACGGATAGTCTGGGCCCCTGATGAGCTACTATTATAAAAACAATGACCTCGTTAGTTGCTCTTAGGTGTGGTCTTTCTGGTTACAGCTCATAAACCTGCTACTCCCCAATCCTTATTCCAGAACTGAAGAAGCCTTTTGGATGAAAGGCGAAATGTTTTCAAGAAAAACACAACAGTCAAGTTGTTTTTAATAACCTTTTACAATATGTGTAAATTTATTTTGTATTCATAATCTATTATTTGTGTGTGACATTAGCAAACACCCAAAGTTATGCACAAAATCATAAAAATCATATCTATACATACAAGTATCCAAAGTTATACACAAATCATCTATTACACATGCACAATAGTGTTGAGACTATTTTCTCTCCATAAAAATGTTTGTTATGTGGAACTGTGGCGGCAATGAGTTGTTGTCGGTGCTCCAGTCTTTTTTTGTTGATTCATATGGATACAAACTGTTTGTAATGATAAAGGTGGTTCTCTTAAGAATTTTGTTTGAAACTTTTATTTTAGTTTTTCTGTATTCTGTTTTATTTGTACTTTTAATTTTATTTTCATTCATTGCATATCTATATAGCTATTTGCATTTATATGTCTGTAAAAGTACTTGATAAATGATAAACTTACCTACTTCAAAAAGTTTAATATTATTTTGTATGCAGCAGTGGAGGACAGGAAGCTCTTTATTGGGATGATCTCCAAGAAATGCAATGAAAATGACATCCGACTGATGTTTTCACCATATGGACAGATAGAGGAGTGTCGGATACTCAGAGGCCTCGATGGACTCAGCCGTGGTAAGACAATGATTATTATATAAACAAATCAAATAATATCTTTAAATATCTCTGCTGTAGTAGGTGGGGAGGGAGGACAAAATCGTAAAAGTGCTACTGCATATGCCTCCATTTTATCACAGATTCACTATTTCTCTGGTGTGGGGGTGTCTTTGACTGGCTGGAAGAAGTTGGGTTTTTCTGATAGTGTTTGATTGGAAGGAAGTTATCCTCTAGCCTGGTTGTCCTGGATATTGCGTTTGAGCTCAGTTTGCAAAATGAAGCAGCTCAATTCATTTAAGTGAAAAGAATAACCCCAAAACTTATCAAAACATGAACTTGAACAAAATGACAGAATACAAACAATAATGAGATCTCTTCATCCGTGTCCTCCTCTTTCTCACCGTGCTGGCTGGCTGAGAATAGGATTTATAAATAGATCTATTCTTGTACCTCCACCCCACAGGTTGCTCCGGTGCTTGATAAAGGAGTCAGTCTGCTCTTTCATCCCTAAAACATATTTGAAAAAAAAAAGTTTAAATCACTAACAAGAAATTACCTGTGTGTATAAATACTTACACAGGAGGTACGAGCTGGAATGTTTTTAGAGATGTAAACATATAATAAAAACATATTTAACACTAAAACCAAAAGCCTAATTAGACCACCACTGTAAGAATTTATTTTTTTACCGCTAGTTTTTTAAAACTTACATCTGAATCCAAACTCCTCTCCCTCTGCGCTACTGCTCGCTTCATCCGTCATTGGTTTAAACTCTCTGCCGAATTGCTGAAAAGAATTATGGGATATGTAGAACGTGAAAGGATACATCAGACCCATTCTTAAAATTTGGGGAAAAATAGTATGCATTTCAAGGATGTATTTGAAGAATCCTTGGAATTTGGACAGTTCTCATTGCGGCGGTGTGACGTAACATCCGTAAAATACAATCTTAGAAGAATGCAGACCCTGAATTTGGAAACAGCCATAGAAGTAAATACATGAGCTGAGGGGTGTAACAGAATACGCATTTATACGAACCGTTTCGGTACTGGTATGGTATGGTGCAGATGTTAACCGATCTGATTAAAGCTAGTTAACAAGCTTGTTTCGTGCGGGGCATCTTCAGTGGTGGACCGGAAGTTTGTTATCAGCACCGAACTCCCACATGGGTTTTTTTTTTTTCGTCTTGCAGACGTCATGGCTGATGTAAACAAGAAGCCAGAGCTTGAAGACCCTCCTCTATCTTTAAGGTCTCCTGTTTGCTAAGTCAAGCAGTATTCTATTTTTTATTCCTATTTTTATGTTTTCTTATATTTTAATGTTTCATTTTTATAAGAAAATATATGAACTGTTCTTTGCAAAAGTTGAAAATTAAACAAAAAGCAATTTTTATGTTTTGTGTTGTTTTTTTTTTTTACTTACTGTACCGAAAATGAACCGAACCAAGATACGTACCGAACCGTGATTTTGTGTACCGTTACACCCCTAATATATGCACATTTTAGATGTGCCCCTGCTTCAACACACCTGCTGCAGACGAACAGGTCGTTAACTTGCTGAGAGGTTGCAGATTTGAATCAGACGTGTTGAAGCAGGGGAACATCTAAAATGTGCAGGATTGTGGCTCTCCAGGCCTGGAGTTGGCCACCCCTGGTCTAGGGTCTTGGAAGACTCCCAACCCGCCAGCTCATCCTTAATGTAATCAGCCAGCCCCTCCAGGTAGACGAAGCAGAGGGCCTCATTCCCCCAAGTGAGCTTGGCCGCCAGGGTGCGGAACTCGGTCGGGTATTGATGAATTGGGTGATGGCGCTCTCGAAGCTGAAGAATCTAAGTCTCCGCTTCTACAAAGCTGCTTTGGGGAACAAAAGTATTTCTTAGCTCCTCTACAAAGGATTTGTAGTTCATACAGGCAGGGACCTAACTTTGATATAGGGCAGTGGCCCACTCCTAGGCTTGACCACTCAGGAGTGATGTCAGGCCAGCGACCTTAGATTGTTCATTGGGATAAGTTTGGGGTGAGCAGGCAAAAATCATGTCCAGGGTAGCCAAAAGTCCATCTAGTTTGCCATCAGCCCCATTCCATTCCTCTGGCAGACTTCTCTTGGGCTCAGGAGCTGGTTGTGGAGTGGAGCGCTGGAGGGTGGTGAGTGAGTTGGCCATTTGGATGTAAGCCTCACTGAGTAGATCCAATTTGTTGCCCAGACAGTTGCAAACACCGGTGAGATGCGTCACTTCTGCCCGTAGATGATCCAGTTCTGCTGCGACGGCGCTCCTCTCTGACGTCAGGCGCTCCACTTCCGCGTTGAGGATGTGGTTCTCCATCTGCAACTGCTCAACTGCCTCTACTGAGCTAAGATGTGGCTCAGTCATCCTGACTCTGATACATGAAGAAGATTCATTATTTACATGAACAAATCGAAATCTTTGATTTAAATATGATTCAAACTAGTTTAATGCAGTTCCCTGAATTCCGATATCATATTCATGTCAGGTTTTGCTGTGTGGTTTTAATACAGGACCAAGGTGCAGTGAGTGTGGGGAAAAAACAACTGAAAGGTTTTAAGGATAACGAAAGATTTTAATGAAGAAAGTAAAATGCTGACATGGCAGCAAAACAAATTTACATGATGAGGGGAAGGGGCGGTTAATCCAAACAGAGATAGTCCAAAAACAGTGCGAGACAAAAGGAGAAGCTAAGACTAAGGTAAATGACGATGACTATGACTATGACTATGACTATGACTATGATTAAGGCTGTGGCTGTGACTGGAACAAGGACTAAGACAGACTGAGAGATAAGAACAAACCAACACTGACTAACAAACATACGGGACTTAAATACAAAACTGAACTAATTACAAACTCATATCAAATCAAATGTATCAAATGCAGACCAACCCCCAGAGCCACAGGCAGTCTGAGCAAGAGGTAGACTCTCATCCCAGCAGCCCACCCTATCCTGGAACTGACTGCCCCCATCAGACCCCCTACTGGCAGCATCAGAATATTGATGAAAATTAAGTAAAGTAAAGTAATTAAATAAATTGATTCAGAACGCAGCAGCGCATCTGGTCTTCAACCAGCCCAAGAGGGCTCATGTCACTCCGCTGCTCATTTCTCTGCACTGGCTTCCAGTTGCAGCACGCATCAAATACAAAGCTCTGCTTCTGGCTTACCAGACTCTAACACACACAGCTCCTACTTACCTTCACTCCTTCATCCAAACCTACATTCCCACGCGTCAGCTACGCTCAGCCGCTGAAAGACGCCTAGCGCTTCCACCACAACGTGGCATGAGATCATGTTCCAAACTCTTCTCCTCTGTTGTCCCCCGATGGTGGAATGACCTACCAAACTCGGTCCGATCCTCAGAGTCGGCACCTACTTTTAAGAGCAGACTTAAGACTCACCTCTTTAAAGAACACTTTCAGTCTTAATGTGGGATTGATTTATGATTTATGATAGCGATTTGGGAGTTTATCTCTACAAAAAAAATAAAATAAATAAATTTTTGATACACTTGATGTATCAGCGTCGGAATTAAACTGGACTCCAAACAGTCCGCCTCCTTATATTGTTTCCTTCTCTTTGATTTCTTGCTTGTATGTTCTCTCAATGTAAGTCGCTTTGGATAAAAGCGTCTGCTAAATGACAGTAGTAGTAGTAGTAGTAGAATACAGCTGCAGATGCCTGAGCCCTGAACCCCCAGCAAGGAAAAACTGCAGCCGGCCAGAACACCCCCCCTCCAGGGCCCCGCCCCTACCAATCGCCAGACACTGCAAATGCCCTAAACAATCAGACCCATGGCTCCCTGCAGCCAGTGTTGCCAGATTGGGTGGTTTTCCACCCAATTGGGCTTCTTTTAGCCACACCTGGCGGGAAAAAAATGCATTGGGCAGGTGGATGAAAATTGGGCTGCTTTTGTCCACATTTGACGATTTTTTTTTAACATTGTGAAAAGAGTACATCACCCTCTCGTTTACATACACCTCTCTCAACATGGGCTACGTGATTTGCGTTAAGGTAAAGTGTTTTTTTTTCTGTAACATGATCCTATTTGTTATCTCCAAGCTGTTTTAAGAAATCTTTGTTATAAATGTATTTGTAGACTGAAGAACTCTGAAAATATAATTGTTTTGCACATAAGTAATACTTGCCTTAGTGCAATACGTTACCAGTCAAGGGAAATACTGGTAATGTTTATTTTGTTTATTTTTATCATTTTGTGTGTGTTGTTGTTTGCTGTATTATGTATTATTTTTGTTATATGGACCAAGAGTCCGGAATAAAGGTTACTACTACTACTACTATTTGACCTGTGACTGATTTTTTTTTTAACTGTAGTCCATTTATTCTAAGGCATTGCTTGTTAATTAAAAAAACTATTTTTTTGTGGTTTGGTGTGTTTTGAAATCTATTATCATTTAGCTGCTCTGTGCTGTTCAGCCAGATCTTGTGTGTTTTTCAGTGTTGGGCAAGCGTTGCCAGCATCCCTGGTAATAAATAATAACAATGTGTTTTGCAATATGTCTAGCTAATTTAACAACAACAAACTTTATTTATAAAGCACTTTTCAAACAAAGTTAATCAAAGTGCTTTACAGATTTAAAATGACCCCACAACCCCCCAACCCCCCCTTTACTTAAAATAAAATAAATAAATAAATAAAAAAATAAAGTAAAACCCCCGTCCCAACCCAACCTATCGACCATACACACACACACACACTTAAAAGCTACAAAAACAGCGGGCTGAGCACAGATGAGCCAGGAAATGCCATCATGGGAGCCATCTGCATCGGTAGCAGCAGATCAGCAGCAGCCGCCAAGGCACCGACCCCGTGCGCCCAGAGGAGGGAGGGCTGGTACCCCCACCTCCACCCAGGCACTAACTTAGTTGTTTTGTTATGAGGATGAGCCAGTGTTTGTCAGGATCTCTGCTGCTGGTGGGTGGTGTGTGTCACTAATTGTCTTGCAGGGCGTGGCAGCAGGATCATCAGTGGAAGCAGGTGTGGATCATTACCCAGCTCAGGAGAGCTGGGTACTTAAGCAGAGGAGGAACAAGAGACAGAGCCAGTTTGTTCCACTATCGACCGTGGTAACAGAGTGGCCAGTAATATTATTGACAAGAGCGTTCTAGCAGTGTGTTAACCTGCCTTTTCTTTCCCTTGTGCCTAGCCCGCATCCAGGAGCTACTCTCCGGATCTCAGTGCCTCAGTGTGGTTGTTCGCCCGCCTTTCGTGAGGACTGGCTTCACACACGGATGTCTCCAGAGTCTGGTTGCTGGAACACGCAACCCGCTCTCTCCCCTGGCTCCTTGTCTGTCTCTGGCTCCTCTGGATCCACACCTTCACCTACCCCTGCTGGGACTACGCAGGCACGAACAGCACCCGGACCCGGATCTCACACAAACCCCTGGACAGTCTGGATCACCACCCACGCGGCAGCCTCTCCGGATCCCTCCTCACAGCAGGACGTGAAACCCGTCACCGTGAGTTAACGAGCACGATCCCCGCACACCGCAAGCTGGTTCCACAGACTGTCACTAACCTCTCTCTCTCCACAACCCAGGACCGTTCCTGTCCCGCACCAGTCCATCCTGAGTTCTTCACCCGAGCACAGTTTTGCCATTGTTGTACATTTATCACTGTAAATATTAAAGCACTGTTCAACTTGCAAAGCTGTTTCCTCGCTTGTGTGTGTCTGGAGTTTGGGTCATACTTGGAGCTCGAAAACAACCCACCTGGTAACCGAACCATGACAGAACAAACTGGCCAAGAGAGCTCCCAGACCCAGCTCCAGACCGCACTGACCCAGCAGGGGATACTGCTGGGCAGGCATGACTCTTTCATGCAAGAGATAGCTAACCAACAAGCTAACCTGTCTGCAGAGCTCCACAATCTCAGCCAACAATTTACCACTGTTATGTCTCGTCTTTCCCGCAGCCAGTCTCCTCCTCCTGCAGCAGCTGCGGTGCGTTCTGTTCCACCTGTAGACACCAGCTACCAGCAGGTCGCCATCCCCGATCCGGCACCCTTCAACGGCAACCCCAAGGACTGCAGGGGGTTCCTCCGCCAGTGCCGGATCGTGTTCAGCCGGCCCCCGCAAGCCTTTTGTTCCGACGCCAGTAAAACCTCCTTCATCGTGTGCTGGCTTCGGGACAAGGCTCTCAGGTGGGCAGACGCATACATTGACAGTAATCCCAATGAGACTTCCCCTTATGCCAGGTTCCTTGAGGCCTTCAACGCCGCCTTCTCAGACGGGGGTACGAAGGAGGACGCTATGCGGGAGCTCCTCGCCCTTCGACCCCGTTCTCAAGCCATGGTGGACTTCGCCCTCGAGTTCCGGACCCTGGCTGCACGAACGAACTGGTCTGATGAGACCCTCCGCAGCGTGTTTTACAATGCCCTCCCGGAAAGTTTAAAAGAGGACATCGCTAGCCGGGAGGAACCTAGAACGCTGGATGGGCTCATCAGTCTGGCGACTCGGTTGGACCGACGGACTCAAGGTCAGTTCCGGGTACAAAGCACTACCAGTTCCGGTTCAACTTCTCCTGCTCATGTAAGTCCCACACCGCACACTAGATGGCACTCTATCCCCAGACGTCCACAAGCACCTGAACCCACTCATCCTGGCAGACATACGGGCCCAGCACCAACCACTAGATGGTAGTCCTCCCCCAGACGCGCACCGTCACCAGAACCGATGCAACTCGGACAGGTGAATCTGGGCGCTAGGGAGCGCAGACGCCGCCGACGCAAGCCAGATACATGTGCGTACTGTGGTTCGCCCCATCAGGAGGTATGTGCCGGTCCGGAGACGCCAAAAGACCAGGCCCGTCAGTAAAAGTGGGGGTACTGACGGGCCCAGACCAGAAGAAGCCCCGTATGCTGCTACCTGCAGCTATTCATAAGACACACAAAGAACCCATCATTTGTAAGGTGTTTATAGACTCTGGCTCTGAGAGAAACCTCATCAACCCTAAACTGGCAAAACAAGGTCAATTCACCCTGACACGACTGGACAGACCTCTGCCAGTCACAGCCCTGGATGGCAGCACTATGACAACCATCACTCACTGTACTGAACCCGTAACATTAACTGTATCCGGCAATCACACTGAGACTGTTTCTTTCCTTGTGTTTCCCACTACAGAGGCTCCCGTGGTCCTGGGCTTCCCGTGGCTGGCACAACACTGCCCCCAATTCAACTGGAAGCAGCAGAGCGTCACTGCCTGGAGCGAGCAGTGTATGCTCTGCTGCCTAAGGTCAGCCATACCAGCCAGTGCCACAGGTAGGGAGCCTCTCACACCTCCTCCAGACCTGTCCCGGGTGCCCACCTGTTATCATGACCTGGGACAGGTCTTCAGTAAGGAACAGGCTGTCACGTTGCCACCTCACCGCCCTTATGATTGTGCAATTGATCTCCTCCCTGGGGCCCCGTTACCCTCGGGCCGCCTGTTTAGTCTCTCCCGGAAGGAGCGAGAGGCTATGGAGGATTACATTAAAGACTCTCTCAAGAATGGACTCATCCGGCCGTCTTCCTCACCAGTGGGCGCAGGCTTCTTCTTTGTGGAGAAAAAGGATAAGAGCCTGCGCCCCTGCATTGATTACCGCAGCCTCAACAATATCACTGTTAAAAATAAATATTCTCTCCCTCTCTTGTCCTCAGCTATAGAGCCCGCACAGCAAGCCAGGATCTTCACTAAGCTTGACCTGCGCAACGCCTATCACCTGGTGCGTATAAGAGAGGGAGATGAATGGAAGACGGCATTCAAGACCCCAATCGGCCACTTTGAGTATTTGGTGATGCCGTTTGGGCTAACAAACGCTCCTGCAGTTTTTCAGCATCTCATTAATGACGTTCTGAGAGACTTTCTAAACAAATTCGTTTCTGTGTACCTGGATGACATCCTCATCTTCTCCCCGGATATCAAGACTCACCAGGCACACGTTCGTCAGGTTCTCCAGCGGTTGCTGGAGAATCGATTGTTTGTAAAGGCTGAAAAATGCGAATTTTATGTGACCTCTGTTACCTTCCTAGGCTTCATCCTGGAAGGAGGACGCGTCCGGCCAGATCCCGCTAAAACTAAAGCGGTGGAGGATTGGCCGGTTCCCCAGTCTAGGAAGGAGTTACAGGGGTTCCTGGGATTCGCAAACTTCTACAGGAGGTTCATCAAAGGTTTCAGCACTATCGCCGCCCCCCTAACTGCACTAACCTCTACCAAGGTCTTTTTTCAGTGGAGTCAGGCGGCAGAAGATGCCTTCAGGGAACTGCAGCGACGGTTCACCCAGGCACCAGTGCTCGCTCACCCCGACCCCTCCGTCCAATTCATGGTGGAAGTGGACGCCTCCGATGTCGGGGTTGGAGCGGTGTTGTCCCAGCGCGATAAGACGGAGGGTAAATTGCACCCATGTGCTTTCTTTTCCAGGCGGTTCACCCCAACTCAGCAGAACTATGACATCGGTGACCGAGAGCTCCTCGCGATCAAGATGGCGTTGGAGGAGTGGCGTCACTGGCTGGAGGGTACTGAACTCCCGGTGATCATCTGGACGGACCATAAAAACCTGGAGTACATACAAGCCGCCAAGAGACTCAACCCCCGTCAATACCGCTGGTCCTTATTCTTCTCACGTTTCAACTTAACTATTTCTTACAGACCTGGCTCAAAGAATGTGAAACCCGACGCTCTATCCCGGGTGTTCCTACATGACGACCCTCCGGCTCAGCCGACTTCCATCCTGCCCTCCTCCTGCGTGGTGGCCTCGGTCACCTGGGAGATCGAGCGGGCGGTTCGCGCCGCGCTCCAATGCGAACCGGACCCAGGGGGTGGACCGCCGAACCGGACCTATGTTCCTGCTGCCGTCCGTGCACTAGTCCTGCGCTGGGGTCACACGTCCCACCTGTCTTGTCACCCCGGAGTCAGCCGTACTATCGAGCTGCTCCGGCGGTACTTCTGGTGGCCGTCGCTCAACAAGGACGTGAAGGACTACGTCGCCGCCTGCTCCACATGCACCAGGAACAAGTCAGCTCATCAACCACCAGCCGGTCTACTACAACCTTTATCCATCCCCTCCAGACCCTGGTCCCACCTAGCACTGGATTTCGTCACTGGTCTTCCCCCATCAAACGGCAAGTCTGTGATTCTCTCCATTATTGACAGATTCTGAAAGTCATGCCATTTGGTTGCGCTGTCTAAACTTCCCTCTGCACAGGAAACCGCGAAGTTACTTATACAGCATGTGGTCAGACTCCATGGCATCCCGACAGAAATCTTATCGGACAGGGGACCACAGTTCATATCCCGGGTCTGGAGGGACTTCTGTACCGCCATTGGATCTAAACCTAAACTCACCTCTGGATATCACCCTCAAACCAACGGACAGTGCGAGAGGCTCAATCAGGAGATTGAAAACCAGCTTCGGTGTGTGTGCTCGGTAAACCCCACCTCCTGGTCCCTGCATCTCCCTTGGGTCGAGTATGCGCATAATACGCACGTCTCCACTGCAACCGGATTATCACCGTTTGAGGTATGTCACGGCTTCCAACCCTCTCTCCTCCCAGACTCTCACCCGGATCCTCTCATTTCCTCTGTGCAGGGCCATCTCCGCAAGGTGCGAAGGATTTGGACCACAACCCAGAACGCCCTCCAGAGGACAGCCGCCCAGAACAAGAGTCGGGCGGACAAGAAGAGGATCCCGGCACCCACGTACAGTGTAGGCCAGAGAGTCTGGCTGTCGGCCCAGGACTTCCCCTTCAAAGCAGCCAACAGGAAGTTGGCTCCTAGGTTCCTGGGCCCGTATGAAGTGGAAGCCGTGATCAGCCCCACAACCATTCGCCTCAAGCTACCCTCCAACTTTAGAATTCACCCTGTTTTTCACGTCTCTCAACTCCAGCCCGTGCACACCAGTCCCCTGAACACTGACACACCGCCCCCTCCACCCCGTATCATAGATGGACATCCCGCCTTCACCGAGCGTAGGATCGTGGGAGTCCGTCCTCGGGGTCGTGGGTGTCAGTACCTCGTAGACTGGGAGGGATACGGCCTCGAGGACCGGTCTTGGGTTCCCCGGTCCGCCATACTCGACCCGACCCTCATCACGGACTTTGAGAGAGCTGCCGCATCCACATCATCAACAGTTGCCACCACCTCCACCTCCTCCATCCGTGCCAGGCCCTCCTCATCCCCGTCCTCCGCCCCGGCTCAGTGTAGGGCTCCTACTGACTGTATTTTTGTTTCAGGTGTGGGGTCTCTGGGTCGGCCGCCAGGAGGCGTCCGTTAAGGGGGGGGGTACTGTCAGGATCTCTGCTGCTGGTGGGTGGTGTGTGTCACTAATTGTCTTGCAGGGCGTGGCAGCAGGATCATCAGTGGAAGCAGGTGTGGATCATTACCCAGCTCAGGAGAGCTGGGTACTTAAGCAGAGGAGGAACAAGAGACAGAGCCAGTTTGTTCCACTATCGACCGTGGTAACAGAGTGACCAGTTCTATTATTGACAAGAGCGTTCTAGCAGTGTGTTAACCTGCCTTCTCTTTCCCTTGTGCCTAGCCCGCATCCAGGAGCTACTCTCCGGATCTCAGTGCCTCAGCGCGGTTGTTCACCCGCCTTTCGTGAGGACTGTGGAGGCTTCACACAAGGATGTCTCCAGAGCCTGGTTGCTGGAACACGCAACCCGCTCTCTCCCCTGGCTCCTTGTCTGTCTCTGGCTCCTCTGGATCCACACCTTCCCGGTCAGCGCGCTGCTGTCACCCCTGCTGGGACTACGCAGGCACGAACAGCACCCGGACCCGGATCTCACACAAACCCCTGGACAGTCTGGATCACCACCCACGCGGCAGCCTCTCCGGATCCTTCCTCACAGCAGGACGCGAAACCCGTCACCGTGAGTTAACGAGCACGATCCCCGCACACCGCAAGCTGGTTCCACAGACTGTCACTAACCTCTCTCTCTCCACAACCCAGGACCGTTCCTGTCCCGCACCAGTCCGTCCTGAGTTCTTCACCCGAGCACAGTTTTGCCATTGTTGTACATTTATCACTGTAAATATTAAAGCACTGTTCAACTTGCAAAGCTGTTTCCTCGCTTGTGTGTGTCTGGAGTTTGGGTCATACTTGGAGCTCGAAAACAACCCACCTGGTAACCGAACCATGACAGTGTTTTCTATTGCCTGTATGATTATTTTACGGGTTTACACACGTTTGGCAACTTCGTGGTTTGGGCTGTTTTTTTTTTTTTTTTCGGATTGAGTGGGTTTTCGGCTGTGATTGGGCTGGAAACTGTCAATCTCATCTGGCAACACTGCCTGCAGCACTGTCAAGACACCAGTCCCCCGAGGAAGCCTTACCCACTAACACCCAAGTTCCCAAACCCCAGCATGGCCCATTGGCCCAGTGCCATGATGGCGGCAGTGCAACCTAACCCCTGTATGTAATATAGTTTATAATTGGTGTGCTTACAGCTTTTTTCCAGCAGATATTCTCCCCATGGAGACGTGATCCATCAGTATGTCACGAGGAGTAAATGTGATTCAATTTTAATCAATTTCAATGTAAATGAATTCTTGTTTCAGTTTTTCTTCAAAGAGTCATTATAGAGGGTTCTAGCTGTGGACGGGATGGATCTCCCATAGAGGGTTCTAGCTGTGGACGGGAAGGATCTCCTGTAGGGGGTTCTAGCTGTGGACGGGAAGGATCTCCTGTAGAGGGTTCTAGATGTGGACGGTGAAGGTTCTCCTGTAGAGGGTTCTAGATTTGGACGGTGAAGGATCTCCTGTAGAGGATTTCTAGATGTGGACAGGAAGGATCTCCTGTAGAGGGTTCTAGATGTGGACGGTGAAGGTTCTCCTGTAGAGGGTTTCTAGATGTGGACAGGAAGGATCTCCTGTAGAGGGTTCTAGCTGTGGACGGAAAGGATCTCCTGTAGAGGGTTCTAGCTACAGGAAGAATCTCCTGTAGAGGGTTCTAGCTCTGGACGGGAAGGATCTCCTGTAGAGGGTTTCTAGATGTGGACGGTGAAGGTTCTCCTGTAGAGGGTTTCTAGATGTGGACAGGAAGGATCTCCTGTAGAGGGTTCTAGATTTGGACGGTGAAGGATCTCCTGTAGAGGGTTCTAGCTACAGGAAGGATCCCCTGTAGAGGGTTCGAGCTACAGACAGGAAGGATCTCCTGTAGAGGGTTCTAGCTACAGGAAGGATCTCCTGTAGAGGGTTCTAGCTGTGGACGGGAAGGATCTCCTGTAGAGGGTTCTAGCTACAGGAAGGATCTCCTGTAGAGGGTTCTAGCTGTGGACGGGAAGGATCTCCTGTAGTGGTCTTTGTTTGATCTGAAGACACTGTTGTTGAGTTACTGTGATGTGAAGAGGACGATCAAGATTTTCATAATGTTCTTCATTTTTCAAAGCATCCTCCTTTGGACAATCAGTTGAAGAGTCTCATTCATTTTTACATTCACTCATATCACCATATTTACAACTTTTTACCTGTTGTAAATGTCAGAATTTGTACCCAAAAAAACAGACAACAATTATTCTAAAATAGAAAGAAGGAAACTTGCACATATAAAATAAAAATTAATTATGTTTCTTTATTTCAGGATGTGCATTTGTAACATTCACTGCTCGACAAATGGCCCAGTCAGCAATCAAGTCCATGCATCAGACTCAAACAATGGAGGTAAAATGCAGTCTGAAGAGATATTGTAATGTTTTATGACTTGATTTAAAAAGATTTAATTTGATTTAATTAGTGTTAAAGGCTTAAGAGCTTTTTGAAATATTATAATGAACTACTTTATTTTAATTAAGTCTTTAATTTCATTGTAATCCAAATTTAAATACAATTTAACTTTATCTGTCAAACAATTGAGTTACTGTATCTTCTGCTCTAAGGGCTGTTCTTCACCCATTGTGGTGAAGTTTGCAGATACTCAGAAAGACAAAGAGCAGAAACGCCTGGCTCAGCAGTTGCAGCAGCAAATGCAGCAGCAAATGCAGCAACTTAGTGCTACATCCATGTGGGGAAATCTTTGTGGGTTCAACAGTCTCGGGCCACAGTACCTTGCGGTAAGATTTTATGCTTTATAAAAATGTTGTGTTTATCCTGCGATAATTAGCCCTCAGACAATACAGTGTTACATCTTAACCATAAAACATTTTCTGCTGGCTTTAGCTGTACCTACAGTTATTGCAGCAGGCAACCCTCGCTGGAAATACAATGAACAATCTGCATCCAGTTTCAGGTACACACACACACACACACACACACACACACACACACACACACACACACACACACACACACAAGTGTGTTTTGGTATCCTTATGGGGACCGTCCATTGACTTCCATTGATTTTAGTAACTAGATTTATACCTAACCCAAACCCTTTTACTAACCTTAACCATTACTGATCTATAACTAACCCTAAGACTAACTAAAACTCTATTCACACCATACCTATAAACCTAACCCCTAACCCTAAAAAGGGGAGTCCCCCTCATGGGGACCAGGCTTCGGTCCCCACAAGAACCCCCGGACCCCAGAAAGATAGTAAAAGTCAGGAAACTGGTCCTCAGGAGGTCAGAAATACAACCCCCCCCACACACACACACAATTTAAGAATGAGAGAAAAAGGTCTTTTGTTAACATTATTGCAAAAGAAGCAAATACATTAATTTTCAGTTATTTGCTGCTTAATGATCCTTGTTTAGATTTTGATTAATTTCTATACTCATCTATAAAGCCAGTAAACTCCTGTCAAGTAAAATGTCTTTTCATAACATGGATAATAATCAGAAGAAAGAATGTCATAAGTTCTAAACTTGACTACATGTGTCTGTCAGGTCTTAACACCATGCAAAATCTGGCTGCTTTAGCAGCAGCAGCGGCCACACAAGGCACTTCTTCAGCTTCCAGCACCATGATGACATCTAGTACTTCTCTAAATACACTAACAAGCACAGGTAAAATGCACTCTGTATAGTATGTCAGGTCTATAACAAGGTAAACTAAATTTCAGCTTAAAGTTTGTGTGATTCTCTGGTTGACCCCTTTTATGTGCAGTGTAAGAAGAGTAATTGTTGTTGGTTGTGATTCACGAGTACAAGTACAAGTATCATACAAGTAAACACGAGTCAATATCTTTGCTCGAAATGACTAAAAATTGTCATTGGGTAGCTGACTGTGACTGCGTTCTGTGACAGCTCCCCTCCCTACAGATTTATTGTGTTGCTGTGTCCCGCAGCTCCCGCTCTGCTCACAGATCACTGAGAAGAGAACATCTCTCTCTCGCTCTCTCTCTCTGTCTCTCCCTCAGTCACTCAAGTTTGTGGGGTTTTTTCAATTTCTTCAGCTTCAGGTTTGTTTTTTATTTTGGTTTGTAGTAGGGATGTCCCGATTAAGTTTTTTTGCCCTCAAGTCCGAGTCATTTGATTTTGAGTCCCGATCCGATCTATAATACAATATAAAAAAAGAATAAAAAGGAGCAAACAAACAGATCCAGGATGTTCCTTATTTTCAAGTTTCAAGTTCAAGTTTATTTATTTATAAAGC
Organism: Pachypanchax playfairii; assembly: GCA_006937955.1. NCBI lineage: Eukaryota > Metazoa > Chordata > Actinopteri > Cyprinodontiformes > Aplocheilidae > Pachypanchax > Pachypanchax playfairii. Next base: position 294,442 of record SSNP01000315.1, on the reverse strand, counting down.
GCCAGTTCATGACAAAGTCATTTCAAGGCACTTCACAGAAAAATCAACCAATTAATAATAAAACATTTTCTATCTAAGGAACCAGCCGATTGGGCTGAATTGTTATTTCAGTACAATCCCCCTGAGCAGCACGATTGGCGACAGTGGAAAGGAACGACTCCCTTTTAACAGGAAGAAACCTCTAGCAGAACCAGAACCAGAACCCGGCTCAGGATGGGCGACTGGGGTCTGAGCTGACAGGAAAGAGACACAGACAAACACAGATGTATTTTGGCCAGTCGTCATGTCTATAGAAAAATAAACAGAGAAACAGTTAATGACAGCAGTAACAATCAAAGCAATAACAATTTGATGACTCTAGTGGGAATATTTCATTGTTTGTTTATGTGAGATACACCCTCCTCAGAGGCAGCCAGAGTAAAGAAAGACAGCAGAGTGAAGACATGTGGACCGTATGTCCTCCGGCAGTCTAAACTTATAGCAGCATAACTAAAGGGAAAGCTCAGGAGAACCCAAGCTAACCCTGACTATAGGATTGTGTAAAAAGGAAAGTTTTAAGTCTATTCTTAAAACTACACAAGGTGTCTGCCTCACGGATAAAAAGTGGAAGCTGGTTCCACAGGAGAGGAGCCTGATAACTAAAAGCTCTTCCTCCCATTCTACTTTTAGAACCTCTAGGAACTACAAGCAGACCTGCAGTCTGAGAGTGAAGTGTTCTGTTAGGAGCATATGGAACAATAAGATCTTTAATATAAGCTGGAGCTTGGTCGTTCAAGGCCTTATACGTTAAAAGTAAAACCTTAAACTTTATTCTAGACCTTACAGGGAGCCAATGAAGTGATGCTAAAACAGGAGAAATATG
>SSNP01000315.1:215697-293570 GCA_006937955.1 Pachypanchax playfairii | reverse complement strand
AGTTCTTTTTAGCATACGCAGCTCTAAATTAAACCAAGGAGCCTCCTCTGGCTGATTACCTTCATTTTCAGAGGAGCAACTTTATCCAATGACGTGCGCATTGAAGCTGTAAAATTATCAGTAAGATCATCAATTCGCCAGTCTGCAAAATCTTTGCAGCTGCTCTCTGTTATATTATTCTTTTGGAATGAAGATAAAGCTAATGGAATAGATTCTTTGAATTTAGTTACAGCATTTTCTGATAAACATCTACGGTAGGTAAAGTTTCTATCTGGAGCGGTGAGGTCCATCATTGTAAATTCAAAGGTTATTAAAAAATGATCAGACAAGACAGGGTTGTGAGGAAACACTATCAGCTGTTCAATCTCTACACCATAAGTCAGAACAAGATCAAGAGTATGATGATAATAATGAGTTGGTCTGTTTACATTCTGAGAGAAACCAACTGAATCCAAAAGATCATTAAAAGCTATATTCAAACTATCACTTTCAACATCAACATGAATATTTAAATCTCCCACTATAATGACTTTATCAGATTTCAATAATAGTTCTGATAAAAAGACTGAAAATTCAGACAAGAACTCAGAATAAGCACCTGGTGGACGATATACAACAACAAGTAAAATAGGTTCCTCTGATTTCCAATTTGGGTGAGAAATACTGAGGGTCATAAATTCAAAAGAATTATAACTAATAACTGGTCTAGAGCTAATCAATAGACCTGACTGGAAAATAGCTGCTACTCCTCCTCCTCGACCTGTTGCTGGAGGAACATGAAGATTAAGGTAGTTAGAAGGAGTTGATTCATTAATACTAACATGATCCTCCTGCTGCAGGTTTCTGTAAGACTAAATAGATCAATATGATGATCAATTATCAGATCATTAACTAACAGAGATTTAGATGAAAGAGATCTAACATTCAGTAAACCACATCTAATGGTTTTATTTACAGGTTTTATATTAGTAACTGTGTTTATTTTAATCAGATTTGTATTATTTATTTTTCTAGAACTGAATATTTGTTTATTTAATTTGAACCGTGGTTGAGCAGACACCGTCTCTATAGGAAAGTGGGAGGGTAACGACAGAGAAGCTGCAGAGAGGTGTGTAACAACTTCATGATCCTTCATGAAGGATCATGTGTAACAACTTCATGATCCTGGATCCTGGTATGGACCCTGGATTGTCACGGTTTTGGAAAAGTAATAAATTCAGCCATATTTCTAGAAAGGAGAGCTGCACCATCCAAAGTAGGATGGATGCTGTCTCTCCGAATCAGTCCAGGTTTTCCCCAAAACGTCTGCCAATTATCGATAAAGCCCACGTTGTTATCGGGACACCACCTAGACAACCAGCGACGAAATGAAGACATACGACATACGGCTGCGGGTTGCGAGGGAAAGTGTCCCGGATACTGACGTCACACAAAAAGGTGTATAGATGTGTTAAAAATTAATGAGAATATATATACATATATGTCCGAGTCCTGATCGGGAGGTAACGTCCGATTCCGATCGAGTCTTAAACTACGTGATCGGGCTCAACGTCCGATCACGTGATCGGCTCTGGACATCCCTAGTTTGTAGTACTTACCTATTAACCAGTAGAATTTTGGGTGGAGGAGCTCGGAGATCAGGTTGACTAAGAGGGTTCTCACACTTGGGAGAGATCTTCTCAGGGAACACGGGGAGCACAGGGAGCGGAGATCAGAAGATGTTTCCTGAAGAGAACACAGATTAATCACAAAAAGCACTAGAGAACTTTTTTTTAAAACCTTAAACACTGGCATTACTCAGGAGTTGGCTTAGACTTTACCAGTTAGGTCAACAACCAGGCAATGAATGCTGGTCAACTTGTTGCTTAAAAATGCTCCTGCTGCCTAATAAGCCTGATCACCTCCACCTGGTGTCAATCAGCCTGCAGCAACTCTCCAGCGCAGATCTAATCCTGTGAAGAGACTCACTCGGCACACAAAACACACACCGCTGCTCACTGGACCTGACACCTGGGGTGTTTTTCATAAAGCAGGTTTAGTGGAAAACTTTGAGTTAGTTAACCCTGAGATGAGGATACTCTGTTTTTTTGGTTTCATAAAGCGAGTTCAGCGTAACTCTGAGTCGGTTACCCGGGCAACACATTCCGTGAACCTAACCTGCTCGCTAGCAGGTTTGTCTGACACAACTCAGAGTTTCTCCTACACTTAAGTTGAAGCCTGCTGTCTGAAATCAGTAGCAGACACAGCATGTCCGTTTCTTAATGAGCCTGTTGACTTGGAAACAGATATTTTACAGAAATCTCCGTCGGGAGAGAGAGAGAGGATGATCAGCATCGTTTGGAATTAAGCCATTTAAAGTAACGGCGTTGCGCAACATGGTTGGATTTTCAGTAACAAAGTAATCGAATAAATTACAATTTCCAACATTACAACACCGTTATCGTTAGTGAACGTAAAATGCAGTGTGTTACTATGAACTGAAACTATGTAACGTGACTAAACTTTACTTAAATTAGACTTTGTGGACAGGTGTGAGCGCAACCACCTGTGTCTGAACACCAGTAAGACGAAGGAGATGGTGGTCGACTTCAGGAGAAGGACACCAACACACTCACCGGTGAACATCCAGGGGCAGGACATTGAGACAGTGGACAGTATCAAGTACCTGGGTGTTCACCTCAACAATAAACTGGACTGGTCCCACAACACTAATGCCCTACAAGAAGGCCCAGAGTCGCCTCCACCTTCCGAGGAGACTGAGGTCCTTTAGAGTGAGCAGACCTCTGCTCAGGACATTTTATGGCTCTGTGGTAGCCTCTGCTCTCCTCTACGCTGCTGTCTGCTGGGCCCCGTGCAGCACAGAGCGGGACAGGAAGAGACTGAACAAGCTGGTCAGGAGGACCACTGGACTCTGTGGAGAAGGTGGGTGAGAGGAGGATGTTAGCCAAGCTCTCATCCATCATGGACAACAGCTCTCACCTACTGCACCAGACTGTAGAGGAGATGAGCAGCTCCTTCAGTGGACGACTGAGATACCCTCAGTGCAGGAAGGAGCGCTACCGAAGGTCCTTCATCCCCAACGTTGTCAGACTGTACAACGCCACTTTGTAGCTGTCTGTGTAATAACCGGTTATATACCGGTAATAACCAGTTCTGTGCAATAACAACCTGAGCAATGATCCACCAATAACCAATTTTTTGTGACTTTATCAACCACATCTACCTCCTGTGACTGTGAACCACCACATCCATCCATCTGTGGTGCACTAAATATTTGAATATTTGTATATAGTCATTCTAGAAAGTTTTTATTCTATTTTTTATTCTATTTTTATTCTTAGTATTACTCTGTTTTAATTTTCTCTCTTAATGATGCACCTTTCAATCTTTTTTGCACCCCCCACTGTGTGTACTTTGAGAGCCTGTAACAGTTAATTTCTCCATTGTGAGATGAATAAAGTTGAATCTTATCTTAAACGCACAAACATGGTTGTATGGAGGCTGGGTGCACTGAGGAACATGCTGGTCAATATAGCCTAGTGGTAGAGTATATACCTTTTGTTCAGTGGATGTGGGTTCAATTCCTGGTGCTATCGGGCTATATGTCTAACTAAAATCAGTTTTATTTGCATTATACAAGGAACTTTTTTTTTTAGTAATGCAGTCTATTACTTTCTCAGTTAAGTAGTTACTTTTATGTAGAGTAGTTCAGTTTGTAACTAAATAACTTTTTGGAACAAGTGAGTAACTATAACTAATTTCTATTTTAAAGTAACATTCCTAACACTGATGATCAGACCCAGAGTGGATGTTTTATCAGCCTGATGAGTATCTGGATGAGTGTTTCTACAATCATCTAGAATTTATTTAAACAATATTCTCAGTTCACACGTCTCTCATATGACCCATGATGGACATGCTGTCCACACAGAGACAATTCTGTGTATTTCCATGTCAACTTAGTGTCATAGTAAGTTGTTGGTTAATGCTGAATAATATTCCTACTGAGGTAAGCTGTGCTGTGGAGGTTGATGGACCCTCTTCGTCATTAATGGACCCTTATCATTTCCATCATGTTCTGTTGAAGAGAAACAAGCTGCAGGTTGGACTGGATCAACATTATTAACTAAAACTAAAGTTATTTTACTAAAGTGCAACAGGTCCCTCTGCAGCTTCCCTTTCTGTGGTCACCTGTTTTACAAGCCTCAGCCTTCTGTTGCTATAATAGGGTCAGTTAGGTGTGTCTTCATATAGACAATATTAAATACTTGCAGTGATGGAATGGGGGAATATTTGGCTTTTTCATTGTTTAGAGGATTTCCCTAAATATTTAAATATCGCTTTCACATGTAGAATATAACCACATGCAGTTTAATGAGAGAGCTAATTATAACTGCTTGTAAATCAAATGTAAAAAATAATATAAATACTACCTCACCTGTTTGAACTATACTTTTATATTTCATCTATACTTAATTGCCATGTTCTTTTTGCACCTGTGTGCTCAAAAACCTATGGAATACAAATGTTGAATGAGTGGAGCATTCAAGAACAAACTGTCATGTTTTAAGGTTTGTTCGAACTCCAATAGTAACCCAAACTCCAGACCAACACACAAGACCAGGGAATCAGATTTAATATATAACAGTTTAATATTTACAGTGAATAGTACAGGTTTAAATACTGAAATGTGCAAAGCCAGAGGAGGGAGAACTGGAACCGGTACTGGTCTCGGGAGAAGTCCTGGCAGTGGAGGAGAGACAGGTTAGTGGCAGGTATTTCCAGTGGTGAGACAATAAGCTGCGGTGCGCTGGGAATGTGCTCAGTGAACTTACAGAGGGCGATGTGCTGGTGAGTCTGAGGAGGGATCCAGGAAACCAGCAGTGGTGGTGGTGATCCAGAGGCAGTGATGTTGGGAGAGGATCCAGAGTGAGGTGACGAGTCCACGGGAGAAGTTGAGGCAGGGGTGACAGCGAGTGGAGATGTTGAGGCAGGTGTGAATTCCAGAGGGGACCAGAGACAGACAGGAAGCCAGAAGCCAGGCTGGGGAGACGGTCGTGTGGAGACACGACAACAGGAACCCTTGACAGAAGAGTCCTCCTAACGGCGCGGCAGACGGCCAGCGCAGAGGCACTCAAACCCAGAGAGACGCTCCAGGCAACGGGACTAGAGGAAGGGAAGGGAAGGGAAGGGAAGGATAGGGCAGGTTAACTCACAAATGTTAAACACAACTTGATCACACGTACAGGCCACACGTCACCACGATAAGTTGTGGAACAAACTTTTCCTCCTCTGCTTAAATACCTAGCTCTCCTGAGCTGGGTAACGAGCCACACCTGTAGCTACTCATCAGCTGCTGCCACGCCCTGCAATGAGAGCTGAGAGATGATCCTGACATAAACATTTATTTTTTTCCTGCAAATGAACAGGCAACAGAATTTCAGAGGAAGTCCATGGATGATTAAAGGATTACAAAACGCCTGTATAAAAAGAATACATTATATCAGAAATTTATCAGGAGGAGAACAATGGAAGTGGAGCAGAAATATAAAATATAGAAAAATAAATTAGTCAACATAATAAGAACTTGTAAAAGAAATCGTTTTGTCAAAAAGTTAGAATACCACAAGAACAACACAAAAGGAATGTGGAAGATACTACACAATGTTTTAAAAAATAAACAAGAGAGCAATAACTATCCTCAGTACTTCTTAGAAAATTATAACAGTTAGAGATATGAATTAAGCTGTAAATGGGTTTAATTAATTCTTTGTAAAATTTGGTCCTAAACTAGCAAATGAAATAAATCTTGATAGAGGGGACACATGCAACAAATAAACTGGAAATAAACAAAACATCATTGTTTCTAAGAGCCAAGAAAAAGAAATTTGTGGAATTGTGGGTGAATTTCAGAACAAAACCAGTGCAGACTGGAATGTTGTAGACATGGTAACTGTTAAGAGTGTCATTGATGGTATTGTAAAACCATTAATGTATATTTTTAACTTGTCTTTTCAAAATGGTGTTTTTCCACATGTGATGAAAACAGCTAAAGTTGTACCCATATACAAATCTGGAGATATGAACTGTTTTACTAACTACCAGCTGGTGTCAGTACTATCCCAGTTCTTGAAATTACTAGAAAAGTTATTCATGAAAAGATTGAACAGTTTTATTGGTAAAACATGTTAGAGGGAAACTGGCTCGTAGTATTGCAATTTTGGGGAAAACAAAACACATCTTCACTCAGAAAGCATTGTATACGCTATATTTCTCATTGGTTCTTCCATACCTTAACTATTGTGTGGAGGTGTGGGGAAATACATACAGGACGGTCTGACCTGAATTCATGACACAAGGTTGGAAAAAATGGTTGCGTAACATCTGTCACTAACATAAACAACAGTTGTTATGATGGAAAGTGCAGTTTGGTTTCCTGAACACACACTGGCTATTGTTTGGCTGCTGTCTGCCTATCTCTGTGTCTCTGAGCCAAAACTACCAATATGCACACCTATGGCGCATTCAGGGGCACAGGAAATCCCATACATTACCTTTTGTATAAGTGTCATTAAAACTGAATTTAATCCACTGGTTCCTTGTAGCTTGGTCCGATGTTGGAAGAAAAAAAACATTTGCTTGTTGACTTTGACAGTCAACAACAGAGCAATTCATGTGCTCCTCGTTTCGTCATTTTCTGTACTCCAAACACAGGTTCAGTAATGGCTGCACGTGACTGAATAAGGGGGGGCGAAGGGCGAGGAGAGGGGCAGGGCTGGCTTGCAGCAGCATTAGTCTGCGGTGTCCAAATATGGCATATCCTCCTGGCTTGACGTCAAAATGGGGGAGAAATTAAAATCTCTTGTTTGAGTGCGCATGCATGTTAGATGCACATGAGCTGGTTGAGGAAGTCAGGGGTGAACAAACGGTCCATTTTTTAAAATTGGCATTCCAGTCAGTGTAAAAGCCTTAGGAAACCATAATGAAACATTTTCATGTGGAAAGGTTAACATTTCAGTTTATGACTCTTTTAGCTTCTTTTATGCGATTTTGAAAGTAGAGATCAAAATAATTTAAAATGGTTTAAACTCATAATTCAGTTTTAATACATTATTACCATATTTATGTCACCATATAATTTGCACTAACCTTTTCTATCTTCGTCAAACCTATGTCATATAGTTTTGAAAGTATTGCTATATTATATTCAATACATACTGCTTAAGTTCTATTTTTTATTTTATATATGAATATATTACTGTCACTAAAAAAAAACCTGCCCATTGCAGGTAATAGAGCGTTCAAGACTGACTCAGATTTGCATCACAACCACTCACTCACAGCTACCAAGTTTTTAGTAATTTCCGTAGAAAAATTTCTTTTAATTGTTATTTCATACATAACTTATAATATGATTCAACTTTGCTTTGGGGTTGAATTGAATTTGATATTAGCATTCCATTTTACTGTGGCCCATACCTTCTGAGTAAGGATTGGCTAACCTCAAAATTATTTTGAAGAAAGTGTTTGTCTTACTTTATTCTTATGTAATTAATACAGGCATGGCAGCACTGAATGGCAGTCTTGGTACTGGAGGTCTTTCCAATGGCTCAGGCAATACAATGGAGGCATTGAGTCAACCCTACTCAGGTATACAGCAGTGTACCACTGCTGCCCTCCCCAACTTGTACAACCAGAGCTTGTTGTCTCAGCAAAATGTCTCAGCTGCTGGCAGTCAAAAGGAAGGTGAGTTCTGTTGGTAAGGAGTAGAAAAGAGAATTTCAAATCAGACATGGTACTGTTAAAAGTACATCCTAATTCACAGTAAAGTGTAGCATTAAATGACTAATCTTGGGGTAGGTGATGGTACGATCAGGACTGAGTTGGGCCACGGCAATCCGTTGTGCAGTGATTGTCTAAGATAGATGATGATGCTAACACACACCTCTTTACTGCTGGCCTCTATGGAAAAAATTCAGGTTACCTCATGACAAACATGACACAATTACAAATGATTATAACCAAAAACATCATGTTCTTAGTTTCTTCATCAACAAGCTCTCAGATTAGATTCTCATCAATCTTTTCAGAACATTCTAAACACAGAGTTCTGATGACTTCCAGGGTGCTGATAGCCTCTCTGCAGGGCTGGACTGGGACAAAAATTCGGCCTGGGCATTTTGACTAAAGACCATCCATCCTCCCTGTCCTGGTATTCTAAACAGTAAAAGCAGAAATCAAAAGACTAGTTAGTCTTGTTAACACAACACATGGTGGAAACCTGAAATTAAGACAAAGACTAGAGGTGAGACATGATCATTAATGAATACTGAAATTAATAAATGACAGATTTAGTGATATTTTCAGAAACTATTTATTTACCACATCAACAAACAACATGGCAACACAAAATATTTTTTTAAATATGGCAAACTTTAAGTGAAAGGACACAGAGTGAATAACACTTATTTGGCTTTTTTTACACACAGTATTGGTACGGTATGTAGAAAATGTGGGGATATATTGACATCATATACAGTACTTACTAACTTCTGAAGAAATTATGATTTAACCCTGAAAAACAGACACAAGTGAAAGAACAGAGAAGGTGAGAAAGAATGGAACTTGTTAGACTTGTCTTTTATACATAAATGTATTTTATTGATATGTTGTATATTGTTTTTAGTTTTCCATGCTTTATATGATCACAGTACTAGTATATTTATTCTCCAAAACTAGCTGGACTATATATAGTAGTACTTACATAAGAACTTAAAAAGTTGCATGAGAATCTCTTAAAGTCTGATTAGACCCTGAAAAACAGAGAGGAGATAGACTGTAGTTCATTTCTTACCTGAAGTTCAGTTCTACCACTTGGACTGGGCCGACCAGGTTTCTCTCCCTCCTGCTTCTCCTCCTCCTTCATCCACCTGCTGGTCTTCATCACTTGATAATTTTACTGAAGTGGAAACTCCCCCAAAGCCTCCAAACAACCGTTATATTTATACTAATTTGGCAGCTTCTATCTGAAGGTTTAGTTTATTTCTTCGGCTCCTCCTTCCCGTTTTTCCCCTAAATTTTCTTTGTGTTTGTCTGATAAATGATTGCTAAGAGCCGTTATCCAAAGCAAGGGGGCGGGTGCATCCGACCTCCTCGCCTGTTATTGGTCCAGCCCAGAGGCGTCATGACTAATTGACCAATCAAACCAATAAATAGTTTATACCATTACAAAAATAAAAATGAAATAAAAAAAAACATCAGCCTGCAGCCCACAAAAGATGTCGGCCCACCGGGAAAAGGCCCGGTATGCCCTATGGCCAGTCCAGCCATGCCTCTCTGTATCTCCACCACAGAATTCAAATGGACAGCGAGGCATTAAACGGAATGGAAGGTTTTAAAAACCACACTGACAACTCATGCAGTGCCTGCATATTTTGATCCAACCAAAAGTCTGAAGAGCTCAACAGATTCCTTAAAGGACGGACTTGGAGCTTACTTCAAGTTGAGGAGAGTAGCTGGAAACTAGTGGCCTATGCTTCTAGATCTATGACTAAAGCTGAAATTAAATATGCTCAGATTGAGAAAGAGTGTCTTGGACTGACATATGGACGAGATATCTTTCATTGTTATGTGTATGGTCTTCCTACCTTTACAGTTGAGACAGATCATCGTCCTTTAGTATCAATCAAAAAAAATAAAACTATCAAAAAAAAAATTAATGAAATGTCACAGAGGGTTCAATGTCTCATCATGAAATTGCACAAGTACAGTTTTGACCTGATTTACATACCAGGCAATCACTTAGCTTTAGCTGATGCCTTGTCATGAGCATTCCAAATGGATAATTTTAACTCAGTGGACAATGAAGTCGAAAATCATGTTTATCTGCAAAGATAGAACAAGTATGTGAGGAGACAGCTGCAGACAAGCAGCTACAAACAGTAATAGAAAATATCTAAGATGGATGGCCAAGATACTTGCTCCCATTTGGATTGTTGATAATGAGATACCTGCTGATTGGTGCAGACGGTTACATGACGCATTGACAAATTCCAAAAGTATGGAATGTATGTGCCTTATCTGGCAGCACTTGGGCTAAAAAGTTCGGTTTTGAGCAGATTCGCAAACAGCAGGATGTGGGTCTCGAACGGAACTGCGTGATTCAGGAATAGGACCACAAACTGTCGGATTGGGTGTGGTACTAGATCTGACTGGAAGGATTGGTGCCAATTGGAAAAGTTGCAGGTTTGGCTCAGAGTAAAGAAGTGATTGATTGATTGGCTGTTTATTTTTTCAAGTAATTTGGTCCAATTTGGCTGTTTGGGATTTCCATTGAAAGTGCACCATATTGGATTCAAGACTGTTTAATTCCTCAGTCTGCCCTTAATCTCTCTTACCTAATTTGGCTGGGCCTGAAGGCCAAACCATTCCAACCTCTCCTGAACATCTTGCTGATGGGACACACACACACACACACACTCTCCTCCTACAGGCGCCTGAACTGTGGTCAGACAGACTTTCAAGAACAATTTACTAAAACATCTGAAGCGTCACCCAGCAACAGTGTTTTTATAACCTCTCACATACATTCTCACAGACTGCATTCAAATTCTCAAGGTCCTCACAGTGTTTTGTGATATTTATTTTTTCCCCAGCCAAGTGTTTTTTAACCTCATGCAGTGCCTCTAGGGGGTCCTGTGTGAGAGGAACTTTTATTTCTCCTCCCTATTCTTATGTACTTGAGATTCTAATTCTAGAATAGCACTACACATGGTGGCAGCTTGTTGGAGTAGTTCTGTGACATTGCTAGCAATTTTTTTCTTTTTTAGTATGTTTTGCTTGTTTTTCTTCAGGAAATATTACTTTTTAAAATACGTTTTATTCTGATTTGGGTGCCGTGATGATTGTGGGATTTTTGCTTGATGTGTCACTTTTCTGCCACTTGTTATGATGCATAACCATGGCAACAAGAGACTTGTTTACAGGAAAGAGCAGCTAATGGACATTTCTAAGGCTCAAATAATCCTCAAATTGACCTTTCACTGAGTCCCGCCCCCCTTTATTACTGTTGCTACGTCCGACAAACATGACCAGTGCAAAAGACTGCCAAGAGTGGAAGAGGTATTTCCATGCATGTCAGTGACTTTTTTTTTAGCAATACCTTCGCAACATTCTCCAATTTGAACCAGCCTTGATCTCCTTTCTCTCTCCAGATCAGCTCTGCCGAGTGGCGTCCGTCTGCTTGGAGGCAGATTCCATTGCAGCTGGCGAGCACTCCCAGCTGCCAGCACCTCCAAAGCTTGGCCCCTGCGTTGCCGAGAGCCAGTGGCAATCTGGAGCCAACTCACGCTCATCCGCTGGTGGACTGTGCCACCACTTGGGATGCTCCTCAGCACCGAGCTCCCCCTGACATCTAGTTAGTAGTTAGTAGATGTGGGCACATCACCATCTTGTTCGGAATTAATGTTTGTCGGACCTGCTCACATAAGAACAGCTGTGTGATTGGACAATGGCTGTTTTGGGGGCAGGGCCAGCTAAAGGTCAATTGAAACCTCAAATCCCTGATGAGCTAAAAAGAAGAAGTTGTGGATGCAGAGCAGGAGCAAAGCAACGAGAGAGAAAGAGGAAGTTTATACCTTTAAACCTTGTTAACAAAATGATGAACTTGAAACTCTGTTGAAGACCCAGCCAGATTATCAGGAATGCAGCGTCATGTGTTTAACTGAGACATGGCTAAAGGAGCAGATCCTGGACTCTAGTGTGTCTCTACCTGGCTTTCAACCAATAAGAGCAGACAGAGATTTGGTACGAAATAAAAACCAAATGTAATTTGGCCAAAATTAGAGTGATGTGAGATTGCCTGTCTGAATTAGTGAGAAAACATGCTGCTGTGAGGACCTGTTAACACCATTTAGGACAGAGTTTGCATAATCAAGTCTAAATGTTATGAATGTGTCGGTGACTGATTCCAGGTCTTTCCTTTTAAAGATGGGTTTAAGCTTGGTAATGCCATGGAATTGAAAGAAATGGGACTTGATGGTGGCATTAAATTGAGGCAGTATGGACAAGTCAGAGTCAAGTTTAACACCCAAACTGGTTACACAGGATTTGAGATTGATAGAAAGAGATGAGAGATCTGGGATTGGGGTGGCACGTTGTTTTAGAAGTGAAGAGAATAGCCTCTGTTTTACTATCATTCAAAAGTAGAAAATTGGAAGTTTTCACTTCTGACAGACGTCCACAATGGAACACAAGTCAGGTCATGAGGATTTATGGAAAGGTAGATTTGACAGTCATCAGCATAGCTGTGATAATTGTTATGTAGCTCCCTTATATTAAACAGAGTAATCACTATTACTGATACACAGAGCATGAGGGACACGCTGGCTAATTCTGTAACTTAGTTTTTTTATTATGTCCGTCTTCTTCAGGTTATTACATTCCGAACGAAAGAAGGTATGCCATAGAGGCAGTCTGCCCTCTTGTGGCTAGTATGAATACAGACACAGCATAACCTGGTTCATACACAACATATCTCGTCCTCAGTAAGACTTGTTGTCAACAACAAAAAAAACATTCTCTAGAAATAATAATAACTGAAATTTGTAGTTAGAGAATAACCCCTTTACACTACATGAGAGGCACAATACTTTCTTCGTTAACCTTACTAACAGTTAAAGAAAACTAGGAGTTATGTTATGGTTTATAAATGCTTCCAAGTTTTACACTTAAATTATCAAACAACATTTTGCAATAACAAACATTTGAACTTTTTTTTTTTTTAAATGTTCACTGATCCCGGTAACGTACTGGCGGTTGTGTGATCCTCACTGGATAACGTCGCACAGTCTTCGTTACCTCTGTATGTTCTGTGTGTGTCATTTCTGGGGGCGGTGATGACTTGGATGATCTAGGTTGTGTGTGTGGCACTATATCAGTATCCTCTTCCCGTTGAAGTTTATTTGGATCAAGTGTGGTATTAAGTGTAGTTGCCTCCGAAAGTGACAATGAAGAACTCACGGGAAGACTCACAGCAGCATCTTGTGGCGCTGACTCAGGACAGTTCAGCCTCTGGTCCACATGTCGTTTCCATACCCCTTGTGTTCCCACATTTACCTTGTATGACACTGGTCCGGTCCTCTCACTCACCACAGCTTGCATCCACTTATCCTCCCCCCTTCTATAATCTCGCACAAGCACTGATTCACCAACATCAAACTGTCTCTCCTTGGAATGAAGCTGACGTCGTAGTTGTTGAGCATCCTGCGACTGCTGTACTGCTCCCGCAACACTTGGCTTCAGAAGATCCAGTCTAGACCGCAGCCTGCGTCCGATGAAAAGTTTTGCTGGGGTTTCCTTCGTTGCTGCGTGGGGGGTGTTCCGGTAGGTCAGGAGGAAAGCATCTAGACGCTGTTGCACTGGTCCTCAGGAAGATTTCAGAGCGTGTTTGAATGTTTGCACAAAGCGCTCTGCCAGGCCATTGGAGGCAGGGTGATAGGGTGCTGAGCGAATGTGTTTGACTTCATTGGATTTCAGAAACACGCTGAATTCCTCAGAGCAAAACTGAGGTCCGTTGTCGCTCACAAGACTGTGTGGAATGCCATAGCGACCAAAAAGTCCCCTAAGCACTTGGATGGTCTTACTGGATGTGGTGCTATCCATGATGTGCACCTCAGGCCTTTTGGAGTGGGCATCCACTGCGACCAGATACATATGTCCTTCAAATGGGCCTGCAAAGTCCACATGAATCCGTTCCCACGGACTGGATGGCCACATCCACTGGTGTAACGGCGCTTGACCAGGTTCTTTCTGCACACGCTGACATGAGTTGCATGTCTTTGCTTGATGCTCAATCTGGGAGTCCATGCCGGGCCACCAAACGTAGCTGCGAACTAAATTTTTCATCCTTACCACACCTGGGTGTGCTGAGTGTAGCTCCTTAAGCACCCGAGGGCGTAGTTTGGGTGGCACAATCACTCTCAAGCCCCACATCAGGCATCCGTGTTGCACCGTGAGATCATGGCGGCGCAGGAGATAAGGGGACAGCTCATCACCTGCGTCCTTTGCCATTGGAAAACGGCCAGTTGTGACCATTTCCAGGACTCTAGACAAGGTGGAGTCAGACATGGTGTGACGTTTGACCTCTGTGTTGCTAACAGGTAAAGTGTCCAACTGTGACATGTAGAACACATCCACTGCACCTTGTTTCTCTCTTGGGGCATTAGGGAGTGGTAACCTTGACAGTCCGTCAGCGTTAGCATGTAGAGCACCTTTCCTGTACTCAGTGGTGTAATGATGAGCAGACAGTAGGAGTGCCCAGCGTTGCATGCGGCCTGCAGCCATGGAAGGTGTGCTTTTCACTGGACTGAGGATGGTGGTTAGTGGGCGATGGTTGGTGAGTAGAGTAAATGTGTTACTATAAAGGTACTGGTGGAACTTGCGTACTCCAAAGACTATCGCTAACGCCTCCCTCTCTATTTGAGCATAGTTTCTTTCTGCTTTACTGGGAGTTCTTGATGCATAAGCTATGGGTTTCTCACTTCCATCTGGCATGACATGAGAGAGTACCGCTCCAACCCCATAGGGCGAAGCATCGCAAGCGAGGCGGAGAGGCAACTCAGGATCGTAGTGTGTGAGCACCTCTTGTGATACCAAGAGTGCTTTAGCTTTCTGAAATGCTGATGCACAGGCTGATGTCCACTGCCATTTCTTATCTTTGTTAAGCAGTTCATTCAACGGCTTTAGTACCGTGGCCAGGTCAGGGATAAAGCGTCCATAATAATTTAGCATTCCTAAGAATGAGCGAAGCTGACTTACATCCCCTGGTGCTGGGGCCTCCACGATGGCGCGAACCTTTTCAGGTGACTTATGGAGCCCAACAGCATCAATGATGTGGCCCAGGTATTCCACAGACTTTTGGAAGAAGAGACATTTCTCTTGCTTGAGGCGCAGGCCGTATTCCTCCAGCCTGCCAAGGACAGCATCCAGAGTTTTTAGGTGTGTCTGTTCGTCAGGACCACTGACCAGGATGTCGTCCAGGTAACAGTGCGTGTGTGGCAGTCCGAGGAGCACCTGGTCCATTGCCTTCTGGAACAAAGCGGGCGATGATGCTACACCAAAAGGCAAGCGGTTGAAGCAGAAAAGTCCTTTCTGTGTTGATATGGTCAGCATTTTTTTTTAGTTTTCCTCTACTTCCATCTGTAGATACGCATTCGATAAATCCAGCTTACTGAAGCGTTGACCTCCAGCGAGCGAAGCAAACAAGTCTTCGATCCGTGGGATTGGGTACTTGTCAATGCACAGAGCTGGGTTGATGGTGACTTTGAAATCCCCACAGAGTCTCACAGTGCCATCCTTTTTGTTAACGGGCACCACTGGTGTAGCCCAGTCACTATGCACCACAGGTGAGATTACTCCCAGTTCAGTGAGCCGTTTCAGCTCAGCCTCTACTCGCGGTCGAAGAGCATAAGGCACGTTTCGTGGCGGGCAGAATTTGGGCACACTCTCTGGCCTTAGAGTGAGTCTGGCTTTCACTCCCTTCATGGTGCCTAACTCACTGGAGAAAACAGCAGAATGTCTCTTCAACACAGCCTCTAAGCTGTCTGTCTGTCATTGCTCAATGGCATGTACAGTTTTTAAATCTCTCCAATTCAGTCTAATGGCCCTCAGCCACTCTCTACCAAACAATGGTGGAGCTTCGACCTTCACTACATACAGTGGTAAAACAGGACTCTGCTTGTTTAACTCAACAGGCACTTTAATGACCCCTTCTGGTGCCAAGGGCTCTCCGGTGTATGTCTTTAGCATGATATCAGTGGGTTGGAGAGGGAATTTGAGCAGCTTTCGTTTGTACAATTCCCAAGGAATCAATGACACAGCAGCCCATGTATCTAACTCCATCTCCATTTTCTTTCCATTCACTGTTGGCATCACTGATATGCGTGAATATTTCCCTTTTTGAGAGACAGTAAACAACTCCAAATCACTGTCGCTGTCTGATTTCATTCCTTCACTTTCTTTTGTCTCGAGGTAATGTATTGTTTTCTTTTTATCTTTCACACTGTTTTTGTTTACATTGCCTTTCTGTTCAGGCTTTCTTTCTTTCTGTTTCTGTTCTCTTTGATAACTGTTTTTATCTTTACTCCTGCACATTCGTTTCGTGTGACCTTTCCTCCCACACTGATGGCATTCACGGTCTTTGTACCAGCAGTCATCATCAGTATGATTTGTTTTCCCGCAGCGGCGACATTTTCTACTTTGCGAAAACACCGCATTCACTTTAAGGGAGCTGGTCAACTGCTGCACGTCACGTGCTGCCTCCGCCGACACGGCATGTTCAATAGCTTTCTTGAACGTGAGGTCTTTCTCCGTTAAAAGGCGCTTCTGCACAGTTTCGCATTTTAATCCACAGACGAATCTGTCTCTCAGAGCGTCCTCTAAATAAGCCCCGAACTCGCAGTGTTCAGAAAGTCTTTTAAGCACCGCCACATACTGGGCTACCGTTTCTTCGTCACCCTGATTTCTCTTATGGAACCTGAACCTTTCAGCTATAACAAGCGGTTTCGGTGCAAAGTGATCTTGCAGCACAGTCACAATCTGTTCATATGTCTTTGCACCGGGCGCAACGGGAGCCACCAAACTGCGGAGCAGTCCATACGTCTTAGGTCCCATTACACTGCACAGCACTGGAACTTTCTTAGCTGCTAGTATCTCATTAGCCAACACGTAATGTTCAAAACGCTCGATATACGTCGTCCATTGCTCACCAGCCTCATCAAACGTGTCTATATGTCCAATTATTCCAGCCATGATGCGTCTTTCCTGAATTACTCACACCGTAGATGCACTTGCAGTATTTGATGTGCTTGATTCATCCGAAGAAGAGTGGCTCATTCTTGGCTGGCACAGTTGCTAACCCAAAACGCGGGCGTTCATTCCGGTCCAAACTTGTACAAAGCTGGCTTCGCTTCCACCGCCAGCAACTGCTAATGGGTTCCGGACTTCACGACTCGTCGCCAATTTATGTTATGTAGCTCCCTTATATTAAACAGAGTAATCACTATTACTGATACACAGAGCATGAGGGACACGCTGGCTAATTCTGTAACTTAGTTTTTTTATTATGTTCGTCTTCTTCAGGTTATTACATTCCGAACGAAAGAAGGTATGCCATAGAGGCAGTCTGCCCTCTTGTGGCTAGTATGAATACAGACACAGCATAACCTGGTTCATACACAACAATAATTGACCTTGTGTTTCCTCATAACATAACCTAATGGGAGAAGATAAACGGTAAAAAGAAGGGATCCCAGAATTGAACCCTCAGGGACACCCCAAGTGTGGCGGAATGAAAGTTTCTAAAGGATGAAGGACTCCCGATTCTTTAAACTGAACGTTTAATGCTCATTTAAACGTGAGCAACAACAGCCTCGTGAACATGAGACACATATCTTCGCTCTCGATCACCAACTGAACACAAAAAAAAACAACAAAGAAGGTGTTTCAAAATAAAACACCCTCTACTCCATGTGTTAAACCCATCCACATATTTGGTCATTTACAATGTTAAACATCCTAATAACAATAAGTCCCAACATTCTCCCACCCGATGAACAATGTTAATTCACGTTAGCTTCCTTAACAGATCTCCAAAGGATACAATAACTGCACAGGTCTTCTCAAGATGTTACCTTTTGAACTGAGAACATTACAGGAACGAATTAGTCCATCTCTGTCTAGAAAGACCTCCTGAATTTGCCCCAATTTCCAGGCCTGTCTGGGTGCTTTGTCCTCTCCTATTAGAACAACATCTCCCACCTTCACAGTAGTGGGTGTAGTTGTCTTGGATGTGTGAGCAGATTTTAAGTCCATCAGATAGTCTCTGCGCCAGTGGGTCCAAAATCTGTTCATCATTCTCTGCCGGTACTTCCATCTCCGTGCCAGCTCTTCTCGGTTGGCGGTGAAGGTCGGAGCTGGTGAGAACAGAACTTTGGTGGTAGAGAAGTCAGCCGCCTCCCAATCAAAAAGTTAGAAGGTGTAAGTGGTTGAGGCTCTATAGCATCACTATACACATAAGACAGTGGTCTAGAGTTCAACACAGCCTCAGCTTCTTCTAGAACAGTTGTTAACTCCTCAAAGTTCAGTAAGGTTCTTCCCAGCACCTTTTTTAAACAAACCTTTACAGATCTCACAAGCCTCTCCCAGAAGCCACCCCACCAAGCTGCTTGCTTGACTATGAACTTCCAGGTGATTCCCTTATTAGTAAAGAACTTAGTGAGTTCTGAGCCCTTAATCACCTGCCACATCTCCCTCAGATCCTTATCTGCCCTTTCAAAGGTTTTAGCATTGTCAGAATATATGGTCTTACATATCCATCTTCTGGCAATAAATCTTTTCAGAGCTAAAAGAAAGTTTTCAGTAGTCTGATCTGACACCAACTCCAGGTGTACTGCTCTTGTCACAGCACAAATGAACAATAAGATGTAAGCCTCTTTAGGTTGACTCTTAGTTTTTACATACAAAGGTTCGTCAAATTCCACCCCAGATACTTCAAAGGCCGGTGACTCAGTTACTCTATCCCTAGGTAAAGGAGCAGCAATTTGCTGCGCCGCCTTGACATTCAACTTCCTGCAAATAAAACATCCGACAACAATGCGTTTAACAAACTGCCTCCCTCTCAGAATCCAGTATCTTTCTCTCACTTGAGTTAGAGTGTCTCTAAGTCCTGAATGCATCACCCTGTTATGACAAGAATGAACCAATAGCTCAGAGATTCAGTGACTGCTTGGTAGCACCCAAGGATGTTGCTCTCTGAAACTAAGATCAGAGTTTTGCAGTCTTCCCCCGACACATATCAGTCTATCTTCATCTAAGAATGGCTTTAAGTCCTTGAGTTTAGAGTCTCTCTTAACATTTTGTTTCAGCTCTAACTGGGGGATTTCTTAGCTAAATCTGTTTCACCCAGTATTTTTCAGCTGCACTGACCTGATCTGCAGATAACTCTCCTTTTAGTTTCTGAGTGGATCGTTTGTTTGTTACAAACCTTTTAACCCATGCTGTCACCCTTAACACTGTTCTAAGGCTACTGTATTTATCAATATCAAACAGTGGTTCAGTTTGTTCAGCGCTAGCTAGTTGTACAACAGTCTGATACTTAGTTTTTAGTTCCATGTTAACCTCTGATGACACATAGTCCTCATCCACCTCGTCTTCATCAGTCTCTGACAGTGAAGTCGATCCACTCCACCACAGTTGACTGTCGATGAGACTTTGAACATACTGGCCTCTTGTGGGTAGGTCTGCAGGATTCGTCTTGTCAGCACAATGTGACCATAATTCTGGATTTGTGAGCTCTTGGATCTCAGTCACTCTGTTGGCCACGAATGGCTTCCACCGTTGAGCAGAACCCTGAATCCAATGAAGCGTGATCATCGAATCTGTCCACATGTGAAGCTGGTTTCTCTCCATGTCCAATGGCTTTAGAAGACCGTGCCCCAGTCTGGCTCCAATGAGTGCTCCCATGAGCTCTAGACGTGGCAAGGTCAGCCTTTTTAGTGGTGCAACTCATGACTTGGATGCAACGAAACTTGTCACAGTCTCTCCTTCCTTGTTTTTACCAGGTAGGCCACAGCACTGTAGGCTCTTTCACTTGCATCACAGTAAACATGTAGGCTTATGTCCTGTGAATCTGGATGATTAATCTGATACCACCTGGGAATGGCCACTAAGTGGAGTAGTGGTAACTCAGTGCCCCACTGTTCCCATTTCATCTTTAAATACGAAGGTAATGGTTCGTCCCATTTCAGCCCTCTTTTCCACATCTCTTGGAACAGACACTTGGCTCTGATTGTGTATGGAGTGAGAAAGCCAATTGGGTCAAATATGCGTGATGATGTCTGTAACACGCCTCGTTTTGTGTTTTCTTTTCCCTTTAAAATGTCCGTCAATCCTTTCTGATCAAACACAAAATCATCAGTCTGAGATCTCCAGACTAATCCTAAGACTTTTAGTACATTTCCACTTAACTCACTTCCTAGACTTTGCTCCAGCCCCTTCAGCTCAGGTGAATTTGTGACCCACTTGCACAGCTCCATCCCCCCCTGTGACAAAATATCTCTTGCTTCTATTGTCACACAAAGAGCTTCTTGCACATTTGATAAGCTAGAAATAAAGTCATCAACATATAAGGAGTCCCTAAGTGTCTGCACTGTTTTTGTGTTTTTTGCTTCATATTGCTGTAGATGGTTTCAGGCGGTGGCAGCAAGCAGGAATGGGCTTGGGGACACTCCAAGCACAACTCGATTCATTCTGAGAATACGCGCCTCATCATTGCAGGGTTTGATCGGAGGTCCATGCAGCCACAGAAATCTAACCACATCCTTGTCCTTCTCTGTCAGGGATATCTGCAAAAAAGCCTTTGTGATGTCTGCAGTAAATGCTATCTCATGCAATCTGCATTTAATCAGCACATCCAGCAGATTCGGGTTCAGGTTAGGTCCAACGTGCAAACAGTCATCTAGTGACGGAGAGTTTTCCTCATGTGATGATGCATCAAAAACCACTCTGACTTTAGTCGTGGTCTTGTCTTCTTGCACCACAGCATGGTGTGGCATGTAATACTTGACTGAATTCTCTGTCTCCAACGTTTCCTCGGACAGCTTCTCACAAATCCCTTGCTGCAGATAGTTTTGTATTACATCATTGTAGCTGCTGTACAAAGCTGCATCCATTTTTAGTTTCCTCTTCAAGCTTTCTAGATGTTGCTTGGCCACCTTTAAGTTGTCTGAAATTTGAGCTCTCTCCGGTCGCCATGGTAACTCAACTTGGTAGCGTCCATTTTTAAAGTTCATCGTTTGCTTAAAGCGTTGCCAAACTTCTAAGTTTTCTGCGCTTTCTGCTGTGTTGTGAAGTATGCCCAATGACTCC
Organism: Pachypanchax playfairii; assembly: GCA_006937955.1. Classification (NCBI taxonomy): domain Eukaryota; kingdom Metazoa; phylum Chordata; class Actinopteri; order Cyprinodontiformes; family Aplocheilidae; genus Pachypanchax; species Pachypanchax playfairii. The sequence goes on along the minus strand of SSNP01000315.1, from coordinate 272,645 downwards.
ACTTCCCAGAATGCATGAAGCTGCTTTGAGATCAGAGTGTCTTCTGCCATGCTAATGTGCATACAAGCAGCATCTGTAACACTTGAGCTCGTCACTGGGCCCTGCAGAGCCCATCCAAAGTTACTCTCAACTGCTACTAATGTCTTTGTGACTCTTTGGACATTGCCAGAAACAGCTTGCCAGTAGTAGTCAGCTCCTATTAAAACTTCAAACTCTGTCTCATTAGCGCCCTCTAGTGGAGCATCTGCTATCTGCAGCTCCTTTTTCCTCAGCTCCTCTTGTATCAGTTTGCTTGGAACTGTAATCACAGCCGTGCACACTTGTGGCGTCTCCACTGCTTCAATCTCCAGCCTTTGGCCCGTATTCCACACATTTTCCATCTCTAATCTCACAACATTGCGCTTCTCTGTCACAGGAGTCGTAGACCCAAACACATGAGAGAGTTGACCGGTGACAAAGGGCAGCCATGGGGGAGACCAACATGCACTGAGAACAGGTCTGACTTAGTGCCAGCAGGAGTAACTTTGAGCCATGGTACTCTAATGGAATGCAGTCAGAAAAAGTAGAAGCACAAAACCTAATAACCAAAACTAAATTCAATGCTACCATGACAAAATAACTAAAAAAAAAGAAACCAAAGCCCAAGGTCTAAATAGACAATGACTAACAGGGTGTGGGAAAACCTAAAACTTAGACAAAAACAGACGTGGACCTTGACAGACAGAAGTGTCCAATCTTGGTAGTCGAGGGCCACTATTCTGCATGTTTTAGTTGTTTTCTGCCACAACACACCTGATTCTATGGCTGAAGTACCTATTCAGCATGTCTTAAACTCTGTAGAAGCCTGTTAATCTTGCTTTGATTAAAATCAGGTGTGTTACAGCAGAGACACATCTAAGGCCCTGTCCCAATACCCACCCTGCACCCTACGGTCTTCCACGAAGTGCACTTAGCAGAAGGGCATATAAGGGCTCGAAGTGCGTAGTGAACAAGTGCGCACATATTAGCAGTATTGGGACAATGAGCACTACGTGCCACAGCGTTCTTTCTCCATGACAACCAAAATGGCTGTACCGGTCGCTGTTTGCGTTATTTTTATACTAGAAATGATTTTATAACTCCAACAAACATTTATTTTGAGAATGAAGCGCAGGAACCAAAGGAGGTGCATAAGACAGAATAAGTGATTAAACTGTTAGTATTTCATGTCCGAAAATACACGTCAGTACCGTTATTAATTATATTTTTTATCAGATATATGACACATCTTTCCAACAGAGAATCAATCGATTTGTAATTACTCATCTAGATAATAAAATAAAATATTGATTATTTGCTGTCTACACTTGAGAAAACGTTTTTTGGTCCAGATGGTTCAGCCATTTCTCCACCTTCTTCTTCCATCTAAATTCACATACAGCAATGTATTGTGGATAATATCCTTCACTGAAGTTAGCTCTGATACGGGCTTCGGCGAAGTGCGGATCAAGCGTTGGAAAGGGGTGGAGCCAAGGGCACGACTCTCCACTCTTGGAGAATCGGGACACCCTACGCACTTGCGCCCCTCATCGGGAACGTGCTTTTGAAGTGTGCAAGGGCACAAGTACGGGTATTGGGACAGGGCCTAAAACATGTAGAACAGTGGCTCTTGAACAGGATTGGACACCACTGATGTAATAGATGTTGTATTTGATCATATGGGCATGATGCTTAGAAAATGTACATTTTCACATAATATTCAATCTTGTTTTGCCAGAGGATATGAGTTTTACACACTGCTTTAAAAAGTTTAAATCCACAGTACTTCACAACTGCATGGTTTAAAGTGTGTTTAAATGACATTTATTATGGTGCGTTCACACTGCACGCTTTGTCAGCATCAAGCAACGCACACAACGCATCTAGTTTGATGCTTGTACATGGAAGCTTGCAAGGCCTGCCACTTCTGAGCAGAAAAGAAGGCTTAGGTGGGGCTTCTTCTGTTGCTGTATTTTCTGAACTGTGGCAGAGCATATCGAGAGAGTGGCTTGGCTTTATTTGCTTAATAAAGCTAAAACGTCAACGCCGGGTGCATCAGCGCCATTTGTGGATACACCCCATTCTTCAAAGGAGTTTAACCATTTGCTCCAGGAGCTACATATGAATGACGTTATGTTTTTCCTTCTCCCGCTTCATTTGAGTTACATGCAGTGACATCACTACAATGAGATGCTCTGATTGGTTGACGCGCCGCTTCAAGAGTGTCAAGACTGTCAAACATTCAGCTAGCTAAACTACTCTGTGTTGCTCACGTTTCAAGCGGCAACGCTTGAAACGCCCTCTGATGGTCCCCTGACAGACTCAACCATAGACTTCACATGTAATCTTGCTGCTCCTGATGCTGACGTTTGGGCCGGTGTGAATGCACCATTAGAGTTCAGCCCTTGCACAAGGCAAGTTAGAGTAGGTGAAAAAATGCTTAGCAAACTCACAGCTGAAGTAATGACTGTGTGCTGCTGACACACCCACTACTGTTGTCAGTTTTAAGTTATTTCGGTGACCATATAGTGGGTTTTTACCCCTTGATTAGAAGGGTACAAACAATTTTGTTCAGGTCTGTAAGTTTAAATCATTTTCACTGTCAGATTTTGTTCTTTAAAAAACTAATAAATTCATTCTGTGAGGAGCAATAAATTTAAACTTCAACTATAACTTGATGAAGACTGTCATAAACTGACAACAAGCCAAACTGTTACTTGTTTAAATTAAATAATTTTAATTAGCAAAACACCCTCTTTCCTTGACAGGCCCAGAAGGTGCAAACTTGTTCATTTACCACCTGCCACAGGAGTTTGGAGACCAAGACCTGCTTCAAATGTTTTTGCCTTTTGGAAATATAATCTCTGCAAAGGTCTTCATTGACAAACAGACAAACCTCAGCAAGTGTTTTGGTAAGTCTATATTTTTGATAATAAATTCAATTTATTATTTACTGCTAGCAGATAAAATTGAAAGTGTATTTAAAGGTGCAATATGGAACATTTTCATAAAAAGCAATATTTTTTAACAACATAATTCCCCCACTGTGTTTAGAGGGGTGTAGAATGAAATAACTGTATTTCCTTTAACAATTATATTTGGTAAATATCTTGTATAGCGCTTTTCTAGTCATTCAGACCACTCAAAGCGCTTTCACACTACATGTTTTACATTTACCCAGAAGGGAGGGGTTGGCATTCATGCAGCCGGATATGCGGCTCAGGGTGCTACATGGGGTTCAGTGTCTTGCCTAGGGACACTTCAACATGTGGTGGTGGAAGCCGTGATCGATCCAACAACCCTCAAATTGGGGAACGACCGCTCTAACCACTAAGCCACAGCTGCCCCATGCCTTTATTAAAGTATAATAAAAAATGTATTCTGATGATCATGACGATGATATTTTGTTTACATCTATCAGCCAATAGCAGGCAGAGTAGCGGGCACCATTGCAGGTTGCCTAATGGTGATGAGTCCGTAATAGTGAGGCTGGTACTGTGGAGGGTGGCAGAGTTGGTGTGTTGACTATGTAAGAAAGTTGACTATGTAAGAAAGTATAAGAAAGTTTTTCATATAATTTGGAGATACGCCAAAATAATTTGTTTATCTGAGAAAAAAAGCAACCTTTACCTCCCAAAGAAGAAATTTTCCCAGGAATCTAAAAACACAATATAGACTTCATGATTTCTAAAAGCATTAAACTTTTAAAATGAAATATATTCCAGTTTTCTTTACAAATGCATATTTTTACCACACTTCTCAGTATCATAGTAAACCCTCAATAAACCCAACAATCTCATCCTGCAACCTAGCAATCCTAGGACCCCAAGAAGCACTTATAAGAATGAACCTGGAGGAACATGAAAAAAAAGACCAATAAGAAGTAAATTTGACCTTGATAATAATGTGGTCTTGACAAGAAATATTGCCAAAATATTTTCAGTCTTTTATGTAGTGAATGTTTAAACAGAAAAACAGCAGGAACAAAGTCTTTGTTAAACATCAGTTTGGCAATTTCAGTGCGTTCACAAACACGATTATGATATATAAAAGTAAAAAGGGGGACTCTAGATTCAACAAACTATTAAAAAATGTTGCAGCAGCCATACAAGACCAGAAAACTTTTGACCTGACTCTTCCAAACTTTTCAAGTTCCATATACCACCTTTAATTCCCATTGCTTTGCGGATGACTCCCAGCTCTCTTTGTCTAGTAAACCTGATGTCTCTCTTCCACTCTCCTCCCTTACCTCCTGTCTCTCTGAAATCAAAAATTGGCTCACTTTAAACTTTCTTAAACTTAACAGTGATAAAACAGAACTACTCCTTGTTGGCTCTAAATCCACTCTTTCTAAAGTTCAAAACCTTACCCTGTCCACTGATTCATCTTCTGTCTCCCCCTCCCCTCAGATAAAAAGTTTGGGTGTCATCTTTGATAGCTCATAATCTTTTCAAGCTCACATCAGTAATGTCACTCGGTCTGCTTATTTTCATTTATGTAACATCGATTGACTTCGCCCATCTCTTACTATTCATTCCACCTCCATCATTGTCAACAGTCTAATTACCTCCCGTCTTGATTACTGAAATTCTCTTCTTTCTTGTCTACCACAAAAACCCTCAATAAACTTCAACTGGTCAAGAATTCAGCTGCTTGTATTATTTCAAGAACCCCACTCTCTCACCATATCAATCAATCAAAACCAATCAAAAATACTTTATTAATCCCCGAAGGGAAATTCAAGTGTTGTTGTAGCTCAGTTCTTTTTCAGGGAGCTATAGAGAGTTCTAGCTGTCGTTGAATTGGAATTATTGCCACCCACTTTAAAATATTTCTGTTGAAACATTTAATGTTTTTATTTCTTCTCCAGGCTTTGTGAGCTATGACAATCCAGTGTCATCCCAGGCAGCAATTCAGTCAATGAATGGTTTCCAAATTGGCATGAAAAGACTGAAGGTGCAACTGAAACGTTCAAAGAATGACAAGGCCTACTAAATGTCCTCATCAGGATGGCAGCTTTGTAAGTGGAGCAAAGATGATCAACTAATTTATTATTTTCAATGAGCAATTTAATCTTTACAAGGCTGTAGTAGTGTTTCCTCTTCTGTTTGAATATTTTTAGACCATGATCCAATTTTCCATATTTTTTTTAAATATAAAGTAAGACAAGTGTATGATCGGTGTCCATTTTAGGACATCCACAGACCAAAAAAAAAGCAATTTTATACTTCAGGCAAAGCCGCGTCAGGCATCAGAATTTACATCAAAAAGCATCAGATCCAGCTGTGGCTGGTGTTTTGGAAATATTCCATACGAATGAATGAAGTGAGTGAATTTTATAAAAGAGTCATTATTACACAATCATGCATGAAGTGAGAGTAGTCAGACAAATGCAAGGTCATTTGTGATTAGACTAGGTTGGTAATACTTATTGATGCTGATACAGTGAGCTATCAGAAATATGGACATCATTCGAACATTCTGGAGATATTGATGAGCTGTAGCTGTCAATCTAATCTAATACAAGATGTTCTAGCTGTAATTGTTGGTTACTGTGACATTGTCATACAAATGTGTGTGAGGTGACCTGAACCTCTCCAACACTGGCCAATAGAGGGTGCTAGGGTGCTGCCCTCCCTATCAAAACATGATGTGGCAACAAATAAGAAATATTTCTTTTTTTTATTACATGTATTTAGAGTTAAAAACACTCATATGTACTGTATATTCATATACTGGGAAGATTGTGTAAATGATTTCTGACAAACAGAAATTGATTTTTAAAACATGATTTTCTCCTGCTTCTTTACTTCTCATGTGTCTAGTTCAGCTCTGGGGCCCTGGATAAAGCGCCCTCAGGTGGTGGGCTCTTAGATTGAATTAGCCAGTAAAACATCTGCATTGCTAAATGGAAGAACTTACTTTAGCCAATTAACGCCAAGAAAATAACTTCACGAAGGGCGATTTTTGAAGCGCCCCAAACCACGTTAAGTACCGTGAGATTATCTGCTGTCAAACAGCCATTAAATGAGAAAGGAAAGCAGTCGAGGCTTCACTCGGAGCTAGCTGGATGTAGCTATGCTAACTCGGTTTGTTTATAACAAGCAGCACTGATCCTGGATGGTTACAGGAGTGAGGAGGGATATGAAACATCTGTCTGAAAATATAAAGAAGAGAACACCAGGAGACACGTGGATAACAGAAGTAAGAACAATGTTTTCTTTTTGTTTTCTGGTAGAATAAAACTGAACAGAAGGGAAACTTGTTAAACCCAGTGATAGAGAAGTCTGTAAAGAAAAACAAGTTGTTAGGAAGTTTAAAATTATAACTAGTAGATGTCTGTAAGTTTATTATAATATAAAACCAGTTTTCCAGGTGTGTGACACCATCCTGCTGCACATTGAGGAGTGTTTTGTCTTCACTCAGCATCTCGTCAGTGTGACCTGCTGCATGGAGAACTGTCTCTACAGCACAGTGGGAGGTTTCCTGAGACACACTGGATACAACTGAGGAGGTTTATCTAGTACTGGACAATTAAAATTATCAAACATAGCTATTTAATGTTTATATTCTATTAAATATTACTTAATACAAAATGTAATGTTGATACACAAAATTTGTCTGTTTGGCTGATGAGATTAACCTGTTCTGGTGATTATTTTTATTAATTTTACAATTGAATAAAGTCTTTGTTCAATATTTAACTGAAGTTGAAAATGTATTTTTAATACAGGGTTTACATAAGCTCTTCTTTACAATTTTTTTTATTGACCGTCACTTAATTGGATTTATGCAGCCCAACCCAAAAATTTTCACCAGCTGCCACTGATCCGATCTCAAAAAAACATCCATCAGACTTCATACCAAAAAGCATCAGAAAAAAAGGTGTCATAAAAAAAAAGTGTAAAAAAAAAAACTACTTTAGAAAAAGAAGTATCAGAAAAAACAGGCTGAGAGAGACTCAGCCAAAACTGACAATTATTTTTTTCCACTTTTTAACCACTTTAAAACAACCAGCACTCATGGCCGGTTCTGGGCATAGGCGGATTAGACCATTGCGTAAGGTGCCCTCTGCTGGAGGGGATGCTAAATTCTCCTTTTTCTTTTGCTACTTTTTGTAATTATTTACTGTTAATATTGTTTTAATAGTGTTTTTATTGCACTGTTCCATTTCTACTGTCCATTTTAGTATAAATAAATATTTTTTGCAATGTAATCCAGTTATTGAATTACATTGTTTCTGTTCTGGGCAGTAGGGGGTGCCAAAATCCTTTTTTGCCTAGGGCACCATGCAGCTCAGGACCGGCCCTGCCAGCACTGGACCAAAGTGATGTAGCCTACATTATATACATAATAAATAAAACACGAACAAAAGAAAAAACAGCCCTGTCTAAAAAAATTATAAAATCAATCAAATTAAAATAAGCTAAAAGCAACATTTCACATGGTGTCAGCAGCCCAGGAGAAGAGATGAAGAGGCCTGTTTGACCTCCAAAGGTAAACTGTTCCAAAATCTGGGAGCTGCTACAGCAAAAGCACAATCTCTAAATTTACATTTTGTCCTGGGCACATTCAGGAGCAGCTGATCAGCTGACCCGAGTGAGAGGGTTGGTGTACAAGGCTGTTGGAACTCAGCAAGCCCATTAAAAGCTTTATAAGCATAGGCGCCATTTTAACTGAGGACACTGGGGACATGTCCCCAGAATTTTTGCAATTGACTAGTTTGCCCCAACCACTTTTTAGGGATCACTGGCTGCGGTTCTCCGACAAGTAGCAGAAAAAAGCTTTACCATATACGTTCGGACATGCAGTAACTTTGCCAGGGTTAAGAGGGCGCGAAGGCGCACTCATCAAAATAAATAAAATCAAATTAAAAATACTTTATTAATCCCTGAAGGGGAAATTAAGTGTTGTTGTAGCTCAGTTCTTCTTCAGGGAGCCATTGTAGAGGGTTCTAGCTGTGGACAAGAAGGATCTCCTGTAGAGGGTTCTAGGTGTGGACAGGAAGGATCTCCTGTAGAGGGTTCTAGCTGTGGACAGGAAGGATCTCCTGTAGCGGTCTGTGCTGCAGCGGATTATGAAGAATCTTCTGACTGAAGACACTCTGTTGTTGAGTTACTGTGTTCTGAAGAGGATGATGAGGGTTTTCCATCATGTTCTTCATCCTCCTTTGGACCATCAACTCAAGAGACTCAAGTTCAGTCTCCGGGACAGAATCAGTCCTCCTTATCCATCCGTTCAGCCTCTTGTCACTTGCTCTGATGCTCCACCCCACAGGTGACTGCAGATGTGAGCAGCTGACTAACTCCTCTTCTTTTGCAGCTCCTCTTCAAATCTCTGTCTGTCCGTATTGTTTGAAAGCCAGGCAGAGACACGCTGGAGTCCAGGATATGTTCCTTTAGCCATGTCTCAGTAAAACACATGATGCTGCATTCCTGATACTCTGGCTGGATCTTCAACAGAGATTCAAGTTCATCCATTTTGTTAGCAAGAGAGATCTCACATTTGTCAATATGACTGATGGAAGTGAAGGTTTAAACTTCCTCTTTCTCTCTTTTCACTTTGCTCCTGCTCTGCATCCACATCTTCTTCTTTGAGCTCATCAGGGATCCAGAGTTTCAATTTGAGGATTATTTCAGCCTTAGAAATGTCAGTTAGTTGCTCTTTCTTGTAAACAAGTCTCTTGTTGCCATGGTTACGCATCATAACAAGTGGCAAAAAAGTGACAAATCAAGCGAAAACTTAATCAGCACAGCACCCAAATCAGAAGAAAGTATTTAGAAAATATTTCCAGAAGAAAAAAATAGCAAGAAATACTCCAAAAGAACAAATTAAATGCTAGCAAATGCTAGCAAAGTCACAGAGCTACTCCAACAAGCTGCCATCAGTTGAAGCGCTATTCCGGAAACATCTGCCTAAATACCCCAATGCGGATCCATACTTTTTTAAGTATGTCATTACATAAAGCATACTTTAACTGCTAATGAAAATAAAACCATATTTAATTTAACTGTAAATGAAAATAAAACCATATTTAATTTAACTGTAAATGAAAATAAAACCATATTTAATTTAGTTTAAAGCCATAGTGCGTAACTTCTGTAACTTCTGTCGCCCCCTAGCGGAATTTTTGCATCATTACAACAATGAAGCTGGCGCTTCCATATGACGTAAGCCCAGCTGCCACCGCTTTATCTCTGCCGTTGTTATTCCAATCGGTATCTGTCTTAATCAAGCTTCAAATTCAGTCTGTTTACTTTACCTGGCTCTATATTTGTTTCAATAAATATCATTTCATTGTTGAAAAAATCAAGAGAAACCAGTAAAATATAAAAATACTGGTAAAAAAAAAAAAAAAAACCTTCAGAGTTTGGTGTTGAAATTTATTAGTCAGCTGTTGGGGCCACAATGATCTATTTGTCTTATTCAGTGAATTTTTTCAGTTTTGACACGATGCAGAATCCTGCAATCAGCTACACTGATCTGACTGACTGAAAAACCGTTACACTGGCAAACTGACAGACATAAACTGACAGACACAAACTGACACAGATAGAGACAGAATCAGCTGATCAGCTGGAACTTCGGCGCTCTGGTTTTCATCTGGTGCGCATTTTATATTTTGACAGTGTGTGCGGACCTGCGGACCACTTATGTGCACCCCTGAACATCAGCCAGATCTCTTCTCTCCACCGAGGAAAAGCGACGCCGATACAAATTCGCGTTTGCCTTCTCCTTCGGTCACTTTCCTTCTTAGCCAATAGTCCCTCTGCCGAACGTCCAGGAATTATTTTTTTTCGTGGTAGGATCCACTTCCCCATAAGTGTCTCTCGGCTGTTTATTTGGATTCTCCGCCATATCGACCTTCACGTTCTGCCGGCTGCTACGAGACACTGCGTTCTATTTCTTATTATTTTTCTTGTTGTGACATAAAAGACGTAATTTCATGTGCGACAGCGCGGGAATGTCGCAAGTCGACACGCAAAGTAAAAGTTATATATATTGAAAAATACCATGAGATGTTTGAGGGGCCGATCGGCTTAATCTGCATTGTGTCATCTCCTCTGATAGTGGCTTGGCTGAAACGGACATCCACGGACATGTAAAAGTTACGCACTCCAGCTTTAATTTTCAACATTTCAGAAAGAGTACGTTCACTGCATGCTTGGAAATCTGCAGCTTTCTAACTTTTTTTTACTAATCTGGTGGATCACGGAGTACTACTGAACCCCACAGGGGACATGGTGAGAGAATACTATTAAGGTGAGAAAACAAAAGAAATAAAATAAATAAATTTTGCGTTACCTCAAGGAAGTTCTGAAAAACTTCTACTTCCAGTCCTCTGGAAAATTAGCTTCCATAGCTGAGTGAAGCTGCTCTCCACCAACAGAAAACTTCAATGTACTGAATCTGTAAGTGCTAGTGCTCCATTCATGCCATTAAAACAGTCATTTGTGCTGCTTTAGTTTTAGAGGTAAAGGTGCGTTCACACCGCCCAATAAATCCAGGCAGCAGGGCAGCTAGGTTACATGCAAAGTGTATGGTACTAAGCAGCAGGTAGGCGGCAAGCTGCGCCAAGCTGCCACGCAGCTCATTGACGGTGCGTCAAGACACGGGGCAGCAACCAATCAGCGACTCTTTGCACTGATCACGTCATCAATGCCTAGATCGGCCAGTCATTCCAATTCATTTCAAAATGGAGGAGAAATGGATTATAGCAGTCTGTAACCACCGCAAACTGTATGACCCGTCTTTGTCTTTTTTTAGGAACAGGAAGAGATCGGAGGATATTGGAGTGCTAGGTAAACAGTTTAATACTTCATTTTATGAAACTCTCCAAACTCAGATTGCCTCTGAATAATGGGTTGTATCCACAACCTCTGCAAATGCGCCAGACGATGACACTATATATTTTTATTTACTAAATAAAGCCAACCCACTCTCCCGACATGATCTGTCATGTAAATAACAATAACAACAGAGAAATCCTCTGCCCGTCTGTGATGTACTGACGTGGTGATGCGTGGATGCGGACTGTGCAAAGTGTGCAAGCAGCTGTGTTTTTATTGTAAAGATGGAACTTTCGTCTATTTGAGTGTTTTGCTGCCTGGAATGCCTTGGGCGGTGTGAACGCCCCATAAGAGTTTAATTTATGATGACATCACCAGGTCATTCAGAGGTCATCAGCCCAAAGTGGTGAGTTTTGTCTCGTTTGCTATGCTGCGCATTATTTTTCTCTTACTTGCGTATACGACTGGCCACAAATAATACTATATAAATATAACCAACATTATTCTTTGTGCTAGCTATGATATGGATGTAAGTGATCCTTCAGCCTAGCGGTGGATTTCAATGCAATTTTTAAAAAACAGGTCAAAGGTCAGCTTTCACGTTTTATTGATTGAATAAACGTGATTTTTAACACTTGTCAATACACTGCAGCGCATGTTAGGTTTTTTCCTTATTCTGTCAAACTTTTTGTTATATAAATAGAAGAATCACAACACTCAAGAAGTTTGGTTCAAAACTCAGCCGAGGAGAGTGTCAGCTCACACAGCGAGAACGCTCTGACAACTCTGACGCTCATTCTTCAGCTCAGTGTCTTTATTCACTTAGAAACAGCAATAACAGATAACATGAATCATCACTCCCAAATCAGCCGAGCCAGTGGCGACTGGCACCTCACAATTACCTTGGATTAGGAAAAACAGAGTGTTTTGAGGGAGAATGTGTAAGTCAGATAACAGTAGCGGGTAAGATAACAGAGCCTGCGCGACTGCTTTCGCACAGGTCATGCAGGAGGTTTGTTCAAAGCTGGTGTCAGGCATGAACATGTATAATTACTATCTTTTCCATTCCCTATCAGCACATGCTGTAATGAACCGCCAAATGGATAAATACGTATATATGAATATTTAAGAACATGTCCCCAGCAGTCTTCAAACCTCACTCTAGTTTATTGTTATTGTCCCCACCACTTTTGAAAAACTATTGCCCTTGTTTATAAGCAAATAATTTAAAATGAATCCTAAATGAAACAGGTAACCATTTAAGCAAATTTAAAATATGATACACATGACTGTGCCATGTTTCCTAAGAAAATGGTAAATAGTTTGTATTTGTCTTGCACCTTTCAAGTCAAAGGATACAAAGTTTGTCATTCATCCATTCACTCACAATTGGTGATAAACTACACACATATTGTAGCTGCAGCTGCCCTGAGACACACACTGACAGAGGCAAGGATACCAGGCACTGGCGCCACTGGACCCTCTGACTACCACCAAACAGGTAAAGTGGGTGAAGTGTCTTGCGCTAGGACACAATGGCAAAGCATTCTTTTGGGGGAGGGACCAGGATTCGAGCCTGTCACTGGTGGCTCTCCGGGTACAAGACGACCTGCTCTACCTCCTGAGCTACCACCGCCCCAGTAGTATGAAGTATAAAACCAAGAGGGAACAAATTCAAAGAAAAGAGAAAGGGGCCTAAAACTGAGCCCTGAAGAACACCACACAAGAGAGAAGCGGAGGAAGACACATGGTCACCAATACTAAAACAAAAAGTTTGGTTTAATAGGTAGGGCCTAAACCATTGAAGTGCTATGTCCCTGATACCTCCCCACCCTCACTGCTCTAAACGAGATAGTAAAATAAAATTGCTTTACCCACAGTATCAAACACAGCTGTCAAGTCTAAAAGCACAAGAACAAGACAGTCACCCAAGTAAACAGCTAAAATTACTGTAAAATTTATTGAAACAGAAGCTACAAGATTCATTAAAATCATTTCTATGTTGGACATATATATTGAATTTCCTTTATTGTATTGTATTGTATTTATTCAGTCAGTCAAAATTTTTAACAAAAAATGTGATCAGTATACAAACATTATATTGTTAAATGACTGAAAAGGCACAGGCTGAAGCGTAGCGCTTATATATATATATATATATATATATATATATATATATATATATATATACTGTATATGCCTGTCCTTTTTAACAGATTTCACAAGCTGCCCATCAACATATACATTTTTTGACAAATAAAGAAAAAAGAAAAACAAAACAGAAAAAAAAATAATATCAATACAACAATTGAGTAAAATAAAAAATAAGACTGGAACCCGAAGATAACACAAATTCTAAACTCTTGTAGCTCTCAAAAATTGCCTCAGACATCATCCTTTTGAAAACCAAAAATGTACCACAAGTTTTTAAATTTAAATTAGCATTATTCCATAATGAACCCCCAACAATAGATATACATCTCCTTTTATTTTCTTTTTTTGCCATTGGAACTGTAAATTTGCAGACATTTCTAAAATCATATGTTGTCTCTACAAAAGAAAAAAACTGTAGGATGCTAACTGTGAATAACTTAAATTTAAATTTATGCATTATTTTATAATAATCTAAATTGAATTTCACAATATGTGATTTCATAACAGCGAATGAGTATACATGCATAATAATCTGCCTTATTAACAATAAATAATATGTAAAGCCTTATAGTTTAAAATATGCCTTGATTTGTACAACAATGCTATTATTTTTGAGAATTTTCCACGTGGCTTCCAGGTTATTTTATGGTCAATGACTACCCCCAGAAATTTCATCTCTGTCACCCTTTCAATTTCAGCATTACATATTTTTAATTTAATGTCCCTGTGAAGTTTCTTGTGATTTCCAAAAACTGTAAAATTAGTCTTTTTTATATTAAGTGATAACCTATTAATATTAAAACATGTTTTGAGGAGTTCTAATTCTCTTTCTATTAAGGACAAAAGTACATGTAAATTAGTACCTGAACAGTACATATTTGTGTCATCAGCAAAAATAATACATTTCAACAGTTCAGTGACATTGCAAATATCATTAAAATAAAGAAACGAGAGCCCATAACTCCAGTTTTAGCGTCCCTTCACTGGCTTCCCCTTCATTTGCGGATCCATTTTAAGGTTCTTTTATTTGTTTTTAAGTCTCTTAACGGTCTTGCCCCTTTTTACCTGTCTGAGCTGCTCTGTCCGTACACGCCTTCTCGTGCTCTCCGATCAGCTGATCAGCTGCTTTTAACCGTCCCGAAGACATTTTATAAGTCCAGAGGAGACAGAGCCTTTTCAGTTTTAGGTCCCAAAATTTGGAATGAGCTCCCCTTAAATGTTAGACAGGCTCCCTCTCTTGCTGTTTTTAAAACCCGGTTAAAAACTCATTTTTACTCTTTGGCTTTTAATCAGTAATGAGTTGCCATCTGTGTCTTAATGTCTTTTATTTTCCTTGTCTGTTTTATATCTGCTCTGTTTTTAACTTGTGTGGTGTCCCGGTATTGTACAGCACTTTGGTCAGCTGTTGTTGTTTTTAAAGTGCTCTATAAATAAAATGGTACGGTATCAATTCTGCTGGTGATAAAAGCATGCACTAGCATCTCGGCATTGGCCCGAGAGAGAATGGGGCGGACTCTGGCTATGTTCTTTAGATGATAAAAACCTATTTTGGTAATGTTTTTAATGTGGGGAATAAAAGTCAGCTCAGAGTCAAAAATCACGCCCAGGTTCTTCACTTGAAAAGATGGATTAAAAGACAGTGATTGTAATTTTGGTAAAAGTTTCTCTCTCTGAGCCTCAGGACCGATAATTAAAACCTCAGTTTTGTCCTGGTTGAGCTGGAGAAAGTTTTCTGCCATCCAGGATTTGATGTCTGAAATGCAGTTAAAAAGTACATCCATTGGTTGTATGTCATCAGGAGACATGGGGATGTACAACTGTGTATCATCAGCATAACTGTGAAGGTTAACTCTATGTCTTCTGATGACACTGCCAAGAGGGAGCATATACAGATTAAAGAGCACTGGGCCTAAAACTGAACCATGGGGCACACCACACGTGATCTTATGGACCTTAGAGGAACAGGTATCTAAACTTACCATAAAAGTCCTGTCTGTGAGATAGGAAGTAAACCCACAGGTTTCAGGACTAAAAGCCGAGATAAAGAGAGTTTTGTGCAAACTGGTTTTTCAAGCAGATCAGTGACTTTGATGTAAATATTTAATGTTTCAATGATTCATGCAACATCTGAACTATGTTTTACTACTATGAAAGTTTACTACTAAAAGTGAAGAAAACAACAGTAAAAAAGTACTTTTGATAGTTTATTTTATGTCTAAAAAGAGTCATTTATAGACAATTTCAACATTTGAATAAAATATAAGAAAAAATGCACGCATGAGTGCAAGACTTAGTCAGTTTGTCACCCCCAACGGCCATTTGTCAACCAACACTTACCGTGTGTTTTATGCGGTGAATCGTTCTTTATTTTGCTCCCTGCTGCCTTCAGAAGATTTTGGTCTCCCGATCGGAGGATGACCTCCTTCCCGACAGACTACAGCCGCCCGAGGCAGCAGCGGGCTCAGTATCTGGCCCAAGGATACTTCAACGTAGCTTACCGGCACCGGAGATCGAACCGGCCATTTGTCATACGAAGGGCGATCGCCCTTTCGCTAGACTACGTCACCTGCCTAATGAGCTTTAGACCAACTTTAAAAAAGCCTTCTTTATTATGTGAACAACTGTCTTACTTATTTTGAACTTATCTGTTTTTTTTGTGGTTTATTTCTATTGTACAGCACTTCGGCTGACTGTACCAGTCATATTGTAAAATGTTTTATAAATAAACATGACATGACATATACATTTAGTAGTCCTAGTGATCACTCAATATGGTGATGGTGTGGGCCCACTTACACCTGCTCATGCATACAAACACACACTGTACTCACGACTCTGTGGTCCTTTGACTGATTCCTAAACTCATTGCAGGCCTGTTGGTCTTGCAAAATATTGAGTGCGTGGCTAAATCTCAATGCAATAGCTTGAGAAACGGAGCAGATAAACTGTATTTTTAGGTTAGCATCAGCCCGCAGCTCGTTCTGTTCACGCACTCCCTCCCGCTCTGTCACGCTCCCACGGTCAGTCTTGAGATTCACAGCAACGTCAAGCGTACCTCACGGGGTCTCATCCAGCTTCTCCAGCGCCTCATTCCCATATGTCAGTTCAGCTTCCTCAGAGAATTTCATTCGCACCTGTTCAGCACAAACATCAGCCATTATCTCTCTCCCGCTTCTTCTCATCCACACCACTCCCCCTCCGCCAGTCACGGATTTACCGTCAGGAATACCGGGAGATTCTTCTCAATCTATATACAGAACAAATTTTGCAACAATTAATACAACACATATGGTTGCAATTATGAAGTAAAATGTAATGAACAAGAGTTTTCATCTCAACATGACTTTCTTTAAATTCTTTTTTATTATCAGAGGGATTTTTTATTACTTTTTTATTTCCACACTAGGTATGTGTGAGTGAATGAGAGAGACACAGAGAGAGACAGAAGGAGGGGAGGGGCACGGGGGACTGTGTTCTGTAGATCACATATTAGTCCAGGAATTCCCTAGGTGTGGTGCTGCCACTAGGTTCAGTGGTTAGAGCGGTCGTCCTCCAATTTGAAGGTTGGTGGATCGATCCCAGCTTCCACCGCCACATGTCGAAGTGTCCTTGGGCAAGACACTGAACCCCATGTTGCCCCCCGATCTGCATATCGGGTTGTGTGAGTGTTAGCCCCTACCCTCTCCCCCCTGCTTACATATCGGGTTGTGTGAATGGGTGAATGCAAAACCTTGTAGTGTGAAAGCGCTTTGAGTGGTCTGAATGACTAGAAAAGCGCTATACAAATACAGGACATTTACCATTTATTGTTTCCTCACACAGTAAATAAATAAATAAATATTTCCTCTGTAAAATTTTAAACAATGACAATTAAAATTACTGTTCAAAATGCACTTCATCTAGAAATGAAGTGTAGAAAAAGTTCATCTACTACACAAATTATGTACGCACCTAGCTTATGGTCTCTACTTCATTCATTTTTGCAAATATGCTCAATTGGCTTAAATCGGGGAAACTGTCAGTTGAGAAATTGAAAAACAAAGGTACTGATAAAGGAGAGGAACCAAGAGAGAGAGACGAATCAAAGGCATTAATCTGAGTATGTATTTGGCCAAATGGTATTTATATTATGGCTTTAAATATACTGGAAATACTCAGCGCTCCTCTGTTTCTTCATCTCGCTGCAGTCTGAGCCACGCCGCTACTGCTCCACTTGAAAACTCAGGATCCTGTTTTTTATCGGTTCCTGAGCCATGTTGTTTTTGTATGACTTTATTGCAATTTAATTCAAATTATTGCCGTTCTAATGTTATTTCCATAACCTGCGTTTTTTTGCCCAGAAACTGGAAGCTTGTAGCTACATAAGGGAGGGTTAGGAGTGCATTTTTGTGATCATTAGATCATCATTAGATGTGGTTTTTGTTCATTTGAGTAAACATGCCGTCTTTAATATAGTCTAAATAAAATTCAACGTCCTTTCAACATTAACAAAAATGCTTGTGGCATTTTTTGAATGTGTGGGTACGTCAACACGGCCGGGACATAAAAGGTGGTGCGTGGCAAAATAAGTTTGGGAATCCCTGACATAGACCCTATGTGGAAAAACTAGTCTTCATTAAAGTAAATGCAGATCTGAAAAACAGCATTGGACTAAGTTGTTGTGGACTGACCACATTTCCAATTGTGCTAAAAACTGTATTTCACTGATCATGAGAGATAGAGGGGACAGGGGGGTGTGCAGCTTAATTTTAAATGTTATTTACACCACAACTACCTTCATTTTTTATAAAATACAGCAAGAAAGTGTCCCTCAGAGCGCTAAGTATATAAAAAAAACTGTTTAGAGCCAACAGATGGTTTATTAATAAAAAACACAGATGACCGGCTGAGAGGGAGGGGGAAGACGCAAGTCGCATTCTACCAAGCACTACCACGTCTGAAAAAAACCACACGTTTACCAAAACTCCACTGGTTAAGAAAGTGCTACAAACTAAAGTAAAAACAAACCCTGAAGCTGAAGAAATGAAAAAAACACAAATCTGAGTGACTGAGGGACGGACAGAGAGATAGTGAGAGAGCGCGCTGTTCTCTTCTCAGTGTTCCGTGTGTGAGTGAGCGGAGCGGCAGACGCAACACAATAAATCAGTATGTGTAGGGAAGGAGCACTGTCGGCAAAAGTACTTTATCCGGACCGGATACTTGTTTCAGCCAAGCATCCAGCTCATCTCTAATCAATATGCAATTTATTAATAATCCCGTGACTTGTTAAAGTATAATTAATTTCCATGAACCCTTTGACTTTCAACAAGGATAATAAAGATGTGATGACCCAATTTGCCATCAGGCTACACACACACACTGGCTGTGTCCAAATTCAGGGTCTGCATACTTCGAAGGACCCAATCTACCCGCGTTCTTCGAGCTGGTAGACCTGATGTTAACGGCTGTGAATTGGGACAGATCTACCCTTCAGATGAACTTCCGCCACCACGAATGTGCTGTCACCTAGCAACTGTGACAACTCTGGCCTGAACAGAAGTTAGAACTGCTTAAAAATATTTAAAGAAACGGTCTTTAGCTGGTTAATCCCACAATAATTATGTGGACTGTTATTTTAGTTTTCTTTTCTATGAGAAAAATAAGGCTCTTCTGCCTGCTGTATTTTTTATTATTTTATGTTTAACTTGAATATTTGTTCATAGATCAGAAATTAATGTAGCAGGTTTATATATGTTTAACAAAAAGTTGTAAATATAGGTGTTAAAGTAAATTTGTGACAATTACTTTTTGATTTTACACATTTATTTTTGATAATGTACAACTTTTTCTTTTTTTGGCCTGAATAGGGGTCCATGCCACAGCACCTGAATACTTCACACCAGTAAAGAAATGATCCATCTCAACCCTGAGCATTATAAAAACCGCTGTCTTTTGTCCTAAAAGATATAAAACTTCGGCTGCAATAAAAAAATGAATGGAACGGCATGCGTGACCTCCCACACGAGCCGAGACCGCAATACAAGCACTTTTACTTTAACATTTCAGACTAAAATAACTTTTGAATATTTTATATAAATGAACAAAGCCATAAATCTGACAGTTTTAAGCTTATAAGTACAATTATCTCCGTGTGCAGCTCTCGCTTCACTGTCCACCATTGCTCATAAAAAAATCTCCCGTTTGACCTGTAATGCATGTTGGGATATGTCGACCAGCAAAGGATACACTGGACTCAGCCTTCAAATCGGGGGAAAAAATGGCTGGAATCCTCGTCCGTATTTGAAGGACTCTTCAATTTGGGACAGGCCTAGTTGCGGGGCTGTGACGTAACTGGCAGGCAAATCCGGCCTTCGAAGTATGCAGACCCTGAATTTGGACACAACCACTGGCTGTTGTTCGGCTGCTGTCTGTTTGATGTCAAGAGGGGAGAGAAACTAAGATCTCGTGTTTGAGTGCGTGCATTCCTGGTGCTGGGATTCTCCTTTTACAATGAAATGTAAACAAACATGGAGTGTTAGCAGATTCCGATGGTTTTTGGATTGATCCTTTGTGTTTAGCAAATGTGCCAGATCAGTATTCTACAGCAAGGAGCTCACGATGACTGGATAACTAGGCAGAGGACAACACTAGGCTGCTGAGACGGCTGCACAATATGTTCCGCTTTCTGCTTTTGGTGTGGTCCCGGTCCAGTTGAGTTCACACATGCAGTCGAACTGCCCCAGAGTTTGTTTCAATTAAACCGAGACCTACGTTTTTAGGTGGACTTGAGTTCGAATCAGAGTGTACCAGTTCACACATACCCAAACGAACCAGACTTTCTTGGCAAGTTATTTCTTTGGTGTATGTTATGATAACTGATCAGCACTTTGTGCAACCTCCTTGTTGTGTCTGAAAGTGCATACAAATAAAGATGGTATGTATGGATAAATATTTTCTACACCAGCTTTGGGAGAAAAAAAGTCATTGTCTCTTTTGGCTGAATCTATCTAAGGCTTTTTTCTGAGTCAGTATTTTCTGATGCTTTTTTCTATTTTTTTATGAATTTTTTTCCTGATGCCTTTTTTCTGACAACTTTTTATCTGATGTCATTCGGTCGGATGCCATTTGTTATGAAAGCTGATAGATGTTTTCCTGAGATCTGATGCTTTTTGATGTAAAGTCAGCTGTCTGACGCTGTTTTGCCTGAAGTATGAATTTGTTTTTCCTTGGTCTGACAGTGTCCTAAAATGGATGCCATACAAGTGAATTTCAAGTTTATATAGTGTGATTTTGCTGTGGAAGGTATCTGTGCCTTACTTGTTATGATATCTGACCTATATACTATTGGGTGCTGAATCCATTTGTTTATATTATTCTCCATCAGCCACATATGACATAATCCCTGCCAGCAATAGGAAAAAACATGGAACTGAAAAATCATTACTTCATGAAACTTTTCTGACCATCTGAGCTTCATGAAACATCCCTAGTTTTAGAAAAGGCCATAACTATTAAGCTACTGTTTCTGCTTTTTTCAGTTTATTATTATTTAAACAAAAATCACTGAGGGTAAAGATAATATACTGCAAATATTTTTTTCTCTGTGGTGATCTTGGATTTTGGATTGTTTGGGTAAATTAATGGCAGGCTATTTCTGATTCTTTTTATGTATATAAAATAAATAATTTACATGTTGTCCTTAATTTCATTTTAAAGCTTTTATGTAGTTGGTTTTATAAACAATTACTTTAATTAACAGTTATTTTGACCAAGTGACAATAATTGTAATTGCAATTTCAAATGAAACTGTACATACCTATAAATATAGACATGGAGAAATTTATTGTATTAATTTATTTTCTAGTTTGGAAACAGGCTGATGTTTGTTATGGACCATAGTTGACACAATGTCTGAAAGCTTTGACACAAAATCCAACCTTGACCAGTTTTTTGCTCATTAAAGTCTGTTTTGTTGCAAATCTACATTTTTTCAGGAACATATAACAAACCTGTGCAATTTTGTTATCTTTTATTTCACCAATTGTATGAAAATGCATTAATCCCAAGCTCCCAAGACCATTGTGTGTCTTTGTGAATATCATCTGTTCACGAATAATTACAACAGTTCTTTCAACCCCAATTTCTATTTTAAAATAAATAAAAGAAGACAATATTTAGATGTATTTGCAAAGTATGTTAGAGGCAAAGCATCATACTAGAATGTATCAACATTTGTCATGATTACTCTTATTCATGCATAATTTTATAATAAACTTCTTTTTCTTAATTTACTCACTTTGCCTCTTTTATAAACACATTATTTTCTCAACAAAATTATTGTCAGAAGTGGGATTCCACTCTGATTGTGAGAGGACAGTCAACACAGTGTTCATTATCATCCTGAATTAGTTCCGGCCAAGGGCATAGGAAGGAGTTCAAGATTCGGGGGGGGGTCCAAATTGAAAACTTGACACATTTTTTAATGGCTTGAACAAAAATATGTATTAAATGAACAAGATTGCAAAATATTCCAAAGCATATTCTATTATATACTAAAAAAGATACATTTGTAAAGGTAAATAAAATGTTAAGCGCAATCAACACCATCACCATCTAAGACCTTTGGTTCCAGAGATACGCACACTTAGCCTTCACATGGTTAGGGTTAGGGTTAGGGTTAGGGTTAGGTTTTTATATTTATCTCAACGCTCCCCCTGCGTCGTCCGACGACTTCGCAGTTTGAAGTAGGGAGTCGAGGGCAATGCACTGGCCATCGCACGTTGCTTGCAGTCCACATGTCCATATCACTTCCACCATTGAATATCTGGTTTTGCTTTTCTATCCTTCTGTTTCTCCTTTGTATATTGAGGTCTCTTCTGTTTCAGTGTTTTTGTCACCTTTCTGCTGTAGTTAATTAATTAATCTGAATTGTTAAATTCTTGACTTTCTTTTTGGAATTTCTGAGCGCGGTCTGCTTTCCTTGTTCATCCAGTTCTAGGGTTGTTTATTGGTTAATTTGAACTATTAGATTCTTGGCTTTCTTTTTTGTACTTTGAGCAGTCTGCTTTCCTTGCTTGTAGTTCCTGTTCTGTGTTAAATCCTTTTATTAGACAGCAGGGGGCAGTATAGAGTTACAAATATTGATTTCTTTCTTTTTTCTTTCTGTTTCAGTGTTTTTGTCACCTTTCTGGTGTAGTTTATTAATTAATTTGAATTGTTTGATTCTTGACTTTCTTTTTGGATTTTCTGGGCGCGGTCTGCTTTCCTTGTTAATCCAGTTCTAGGGTTGTTTATTGGTTAGTTTGAACTATTAGATTCCTGGTTTTCTTTTTTATAGTTTCTGAGCAATCTTGCTTTTCTTTGTTGGTCCAGCTGGTTGTTGTTTTTGATCTGTGTTAAATTTTTTTAGATTTTCTTTTTTGGAGTTTCTGAGCAGTCTGCCTTTCTTTGTCAGTCCAGCTGGTTTATTGCTCCTGATCTGTGTTATACCTGTTAAGGTTAGAGAAAGTATATTGGTAGGGTTTAGATTTTCATAAATCCCTGATATTTTAAGATTAGGAGAGGGTTATGTTTAGGTCTGTTTGAGTTATTAGCGGTTAGGGTTAGGGTTAGGGTTAGGGTTAGGGTCCTGTTAGGTCTTGTGTTTTCGTGTGTGCAACTGAAACAAAAATAAACAAGTTGTTATTATATAGTAATATTTTTTTCTTTTTTTTTTCTTTTTTGATATCGTATCGTGACATATCGTTTCGTGACTCTGACATATCGAGGTGCATCGTATCGTGAGTTTAAGTGTATTGTCCCATCCCTAATCTGTACGCTCACGCCTTCTCCACTGGGCCCACACAGCCCGGTTTTCAGGTCACCCAGGAGTAGGAAGGATGGTGGGCCTCGTTCGGCGGTCGTTTTGGTGGCCGTCCATGTACAAGGACATAAAGGAATACGTTCATGCGTGCCAGGTGTGTGCGCGCAATAAGACCTCCAACCAACATCCCCACGGACTGCTCCAACCCCTCAAGACCCCCGGCAGACCCTGGTCCCACATCGCCCTGGACTTCGTGACAGGGCTGCCGGTCAGTAAAGGATTTTCTGTGATTTTAACTGTGATCGATCGTTTTTCCAAGGCATGCCATCTGATCCCGCTCAAGAGACTGCCATCAGCATTGGAGACCGCCCGGCTTCTTGTGAAGCATGTTTTTCGGCTCCATGGGCTCCCTTTAGAGGTACTGTCAGACAGGGGGCCCCAGTTTATTTTCCAGGTGTGGAGGGAGTTCTTTTCGGCACTCGGGGCGCGGGTGGTCCTCAGCTCCGGATTTCATCCGCAGACAAATGGTCAAACAGAGCGGATGAATCAGGAGCTGGAGGCCACGCTGCGCTGCGTGTGTTCGAACGACCCCTCCACCTGGAGTGAACATCTCCCATGGGTCCAATATGCGCATAACATGCATGTCTCTTCTGCTACCAATAAGTCTCCTTTTGAGGTCTCTTTAGGATATCAACCCCCCCTGTTGCCCTCCGAGAATCACCCACCTGCTCATCAATCCGTCCACACTCATGTCAGGCGGTGTAGGCATGCCTAGGCGCAGACGGTGGCCGCCTTGGAACACACCAAGGAACAGAACTGCAGGGTGGCCAACCGGCGGCGCCCACCTACACCGTCGGGCAACAGGTATGGCTCTCTACCCATGACATCTACCTCAAAAACACCCATAGAAAACTGGCTCCCCGTTACATTGGCCCTTTTGAGATCCTGTCTGTCCCCGGTCCTTCCATGGTCAAACTCCGCCTGCCCACTTCTATGCGGATCCACCCTGTTTTCCATGTGTCACTAATCAAACCTGTTGTTTCAAGTCCCTTGTGTCCTCCGTCCGCTCCCCCCCCCGCCCGTGTGGTCGATGGACAGCTCATCTACACGGTGGATCGCCTGCTGGACGTCCGGAAACGAGGGAGAGGCCGGCAGTTCCTTGTAGCCTGGGAAGGCTACGGACCGGAGGATCGATCATGGGTGCCGGCCTCCTTCATTCAGGATCCTCAACTCATCAGGGATTTTGAGGCGTCTCGTGCCATACCGCCAGGTGGCGGTCGTTGAGGGGGAGGTAATGTCAGGTTCAGTGTTCTGTGTGCTGTGTGTTTTTCTGTGTCGGGTGAGTCATCTGCTTGCAGAGAAGAGCTACGCTGGAGCGCGAGGTAGATTGATTACACCTGGTGGAGAGCAGAGCTGATGAGGAGCAGGGTGCTATTTAAGCATGAAACAGACGTTCATTCAGCGCCTGGTTGTTAACCTATATGGTAGCTCCTTTGTGCCATCCTAGTGATTTACTCCTAGTGATTTTCAAGATACCTGTTGAGATTTCCGAGAGTGTTTTTTCCCTTGTGTTCAACTAACCTGTTGTCTTCAGGATTTGCGTCACCCTGCTCCTTGTGTTTCCGAGGATCCTTCTGTGTCCAGCGTCTGATCTCCCTGAGCCTTGTCTACCTCCCTCCAGTGATCTCACCCGACCGGGACTCACCACCTCCCCGCACAGCACCGCACTGGACCTGTCCTCCTCCCGAGAGTTACCTGCTTCAAACTCCTGTGAGTCATTGTTCATCTCCCCTTCCTGCAATATTTTCTGTGCATATCTACCGGCTCCAGCACTAACTCTCATCTCCCCTTGCAGTCCCGAGAACCACCTGACGCACCAGATCACCGAGCACATTTACCACTGTATATATATTATCACCTGTTCACGTATAAATAGACCTGTTCACTTTTTCACCTGAGAACTGTGTCTGAGTCTGAGTCCAGCATGTGGGTCAACAAGCTGACAGAGCCCGTGACACTCTTGTCTTGAAACATCACCTGTCCTTGGCTTCAAGCTTGCTGCAATACGATGTCTTTCACTGATGCGTCAAGAAACCTCACAATGATAGATCTGGGGGGGGGCAGCTGGGTTTGTCGGCCTGGATTGAAGCGAGCGGTGTGCTCGTTCGATTTTAATATCCAAGCTGGGCGGCAGTGTAAGCACTTTGGGCAACAAATCTTTCACAATCGCGACCACATCTCCTTTTTCACCCCCCTCTGGTATTTGGAATATACGCAGATTGTTCGTCTCAGTTTATTCTGTAGGTCGTCACACACCGAAGCAGGTACCGTAACACCTGGCGCTGCCGTGCCTCCGCTTCCTCCACGTCGCCCACTCTTCTTTCCAGCTCGCCAATCCTCTGTTGATGGTCACCGAGCTGCTCTTTAATGTCAGTCACAACTTTTTCCAAACGCTCGAGGGTCTGCGATGTTTGTTAATGCCCCTGAATATTTTCTTCACGAAGTTTTCTCATTTCCTCAAACATAGTCGTCTCTGCCTCACGCTGCTTGGCTCACGCGGCTATTAGCACCCAAGCTAGCGCAGTCCGACTTCGGCATTTTATCGCCTGATTCTTTCAAATGTCCATGTTTTCCGGATCCTTTGTTTCTTGAGGTGGAAGTCGTCTTGTTTTAATTGTCTTCTGATTCAGAGAGCTTAAATATTTGCAGTTGTCACCTTTTTCTAATTCTTTTCTGACGGAGCTTCGTGTCTAACTTGTAATATCCACCATGATGTCACCGGAAGACTCAGTTTTTGTTTTTACCATTAACTTTCCAATATGTGCCCTCTCGCTTAAAAAAAAAATTAATCAATGACTTAACGTAGTTTTTTTTTATGTCAAAGGTTTCCAGATAATTAAATCATGTTAACTTGAAAGCAGACAGTCTGCCGCGCACCGGAATCGAACCCCTGTTCTCCAAACAAAATGCAAGCTCCCGCCCAAACCACCATTTAATTTTTTAAGACAGTTGAAGCCCTTTTAATGTCTCGTTAGGGTTGAAAGAAGTATCCCCGTGAGGAAGCTCATAAATTGTGTTCATACAACACCTACAGTGGGGCAAAAAAGTATTTAGTCAGTTAAGTTCTCCCACTTAAAAAGATCAGAGAGGCCTGTAGTTTTCATCATAGGTATACCTCAACTATGAGAGACAAAATGAGGAAAAAAAATCCAGAAAATCACATTGTCTGATTTTTAAAGAATTTATTTGCAAATTATGGTGGAAAATAAGTATTTGGTCACCTACAAACAAGTAAGATTTCTGGCTTTCACAGACCTGTAACTTCTCTAAGAGGCTCCTCGGTCCTCCACTCGTTACCTGTATTAATGGCACCTGTGTGAACTCGTTATCAGTATAAAAGACACCTGTCCACAATCTCAAACAATCACGCTCCAAACTCCACTATGGCCAAGACCAAAGAGCTGTCAAAGGACACCAGAAACAAAATTGTAGACCTTCACCAGGCTGGGAAGACTGAATCTGCAATAGGTAAGCAGCTTGGTGTGAAGAAATTAACTGTGGGAGCAATTATTAGAAAATGGAAGACATACAAGACCACTGATAATCTCCCTCGATCTGGGGCTCCACGCAAGATCTCACCCCGTGGGGTCAAAATGATCACAAGAACGGTGAGCAAAAATCCCAGAACCACACGGAGGGACCTAGTGAATGACCTGCAGAGAGCTGGGACCAAAGTAACAAAGGCTACCATCAGTAACACACTACGCCGCCAGGGACTCAAATCCTGCAGTGCCAGACGTGTCCCCCTGCTGAAGCCAGGACACGTCCAGGCCCGTCTGCGGTTTGCTAGAGAGCATTTGGATGATCCAGAAGAGGATTGGGAGAACATCATATGGTCAGATGAAACCAAAATAGAACTTTTTGGTAGAAACTCAACTTGTCGTGTTTGGAGGGGAAAGAATGCTGAGTTGGATCCAAAGAACACCATACCTACTGTAAAGCATGGGGGTGGAAACATCATGCTTTGGGGCTGTTTTTCTGCAAGGGGACCAGGACGACTGATCCGTGTAAAGGAAAGAATGAATGGGGCCATGTATCGTAAGATTTTGAGTGAAAACCTCCTTCCATCAGCAAGGGCATTGAAAATGAGACGTGGCTGGGTCTTTCAGCATGACAATGATCCCAAACACACCGCCCGGGCAACGAAGGAGTGGCTTCGTAAGAAGCATTTCAAGGTCCTGGAGTGGCCTAGCCAGTCTTCAGATCTCAACCCCATAGAAAATCTCTGGAGGGAGTTGAAAGTCCGTGTTGCTCAGCGTCAGCCCCAAAACATCACTGCTCTAGAGGAGATCTGCATGGAGGAATGGGCCAAAATACCAGCAACAGTGTGTGAAAACCTTGTGAAGACTTACAGAAAACGTTTGACCTCTGTCATTGCCAACAAAGGCTATATAACAAAGTATTGAGATTAACTTTTGTTATTGACCAAATACTTATTTTCCACCATAATTTGCAAATAAATTCTTTAAAAATCAGACAATGTGATTTTCTGGATTTTTTTTCCTCATTTTGTCTCTCATAGTTGAGGTATACCTATGATGAAAATTACAGGCCTCTCTGATCTTTTTAAGTGGGAGAACTTACACAATTGGTGGCTGACTAAATACTTTTTTGCCCCACTGTATGTAAAATGATTAGGTCAGTGATAGACTATGGTAGTATTATATATAGTTCACCTTGTAAAACATTATTAAAAAATATAGAAATCATACAAAATCAGGCATTACGAATATGTAGTGGGGCAATTAGAACAACTCCAGCAGTATATTTACAAGTAGAAATGGGAGAAATGTAGTTGCAGTTGAGGTATAAACAACTGACATTGAATTATTGGGCAAGCATTCAAGGATGTAAGGATGAGGAACACCTGATTAAAAAAGCTATGTATGAATGCTAGGAGTGTAGAAAAAGCAGTGGTGTAGTCCAGGGTATACACTGGTATACTAACCTGACCAATCAGATCCTCCTGCATTATGACCAAATGCAGAAGGGTCTGATACCGGAGCCGCACCCGATCATTTCCACGTCAAATTTTAGGATGGACCAATTACATATAACCTTTGTTGTGCGTCATCCTGAAAACACGGAACTAGCGTTTTCCACCCAAAGCAGAACATTCAACATGGCGGACTCGGCTGTGGATGAAGTGTTTACTTCTGCGCTTTACTTCTGCGCTTGCTTGGGGCGGTCAAATACCTGAACCGAGTGTGCAATGACACCTCGTATTCAAAAGTTTTTAACATAAAAGTCACAACTGTCATTAATATTTGTCTTTTCTACTCCATTAAACATGGCTCTGTAGCTACCATCACGCTCTGTAGCTACCATTACGGCTCTGTAGCTACCATCACGCTCTGTAGCTACCATTACGGCTCTGTAGCTACCATTACGGCTCTGTAGCTACCATTACGGCTCTGCTCGCTAAACTTCTTGTTTTCGTTCCGCCTCGTGTGTATCCACTTTAGCGTCACATATGTTGTGTCACTTCCGGGTTTCTGTGATTGGTTCTCTCTCAACTGGATAAGCCCGCCTTCAAAATTGAGAGACAGCGGTTCAGCTCCAGGCCCTCACGTCTTTGTAAAGTATTCTGTCAAAGACTTGGGCCTGGTTGATCAGGTAACTGGTATACGGCATATACCTACTTATTTTTCAGTCAGCATCACGTATACCCACTTCTAAATCCCCCTTGATGCGCACCTTTCAGTAATATCTGTGAGCCAGATTGCCCACTTTTTCCTCAAGGATTGTGAAGCCATGACCCACCCTCCTCTGCCTATAATTGGCTGGTACTCGCTGCTTTCACTGATTAGACTGGTTAACTTTAAGCATGAGGACTGATGAGCCAATCAGAGGCAGAGTATGGCGGGTCATGCTAGTACCGTACTAGTGATGAATACATTTTGGTTATATACATACACTTGTATGACCAGTAGTAACTAAAAACAGCTCAAGTCAGGATCATTTTATAATAGTGAGCAAGTAGAGTGACAGATTTTTGGGTAAAGTAAATCATAGTCTAATATGTCACTGTTTCGAAAACAGGGCTTTTTTTCTAGACTGCTTTTTTTTTAAAGGTGAAAACTGAGAGTATACACACTTCTCCAGCGACCACTACACCACTGGGAAATAGTAAGGTTGGAAGTATAATTTGGAAATCAAACTGGTTAGCAAAGGCTTTGAAAATACATGATAAAGAAATGGCAAAGAAGTATGTCAAGTCAAGTTTATTTATAAAGCACATTTAAAAACAACCAAGGCTGACCTAAGTGCTGTACAATGAGATGAAATAAAACAGTAAACATAAACAGAATAAAAGCTCTAAAAAATACATACATAAAACACCTCACTAAAAAACAATCAAATTAAACCTTGTTAAAAGCCAAAGAGAAGAGGTGGTTTTAAGAGCAGATTTAAAAGTTCCTGAGCTTGTGGAGGATCTGATGTGAGGAGGTAAACTGTTCCATAGTCTGGGTGCAGCTACAGCAAAGGTCCTCTCTCCTTTATTTTTTAATCTGTATTTAGGAACATCTAAAAGTATCAAATCTGCTGACCTCAGAGATCTGGGCTGGTAAAGGTTAAGAAGCTCTGTCAGATAGGGAGGTGTAGTATCGTTAAGAACCTTAAAAACAAGCAG
Organism: Pachypanchax playfairii; assembly: GCA_006937955.1. Taxonomy (NCBI): domain Eukaryota; kingdom Metazoa; phylum Chordata; class Actinopteri; order Cyprinodontiformes; family Aplocheilidae; genus Pachypanchax; species Pachypanchax playfairii. Next base: position 243,208 of record SSNP01000315.1, on the reverse strand, counting down.
TAACATTTTAAAATCAATCCTAAAAGCGACTGGGAGCCAGTGGAGAGAACAGAGAACTGGACTGATGTGGTCTCTGTTTATGGAACCAGTCAGCAGACGAGCAGCAGCGTTCTGTACCAGCTGGAGACGATGTAGAGAGGAACGATCTAAACCAACATACAGGGAGTTACAGTAGTCCAGCCGGGATGTAATAAAAGCATGGAGCACTCTTTCTAGATCCTTCCTGCACAGGTATGACTTGACTTTGGCTAAAATCCGTAAATGATAAAAAGATCCCTGAACTACGGAGCTGATTTGTTTATCAAATTTAAAAGCATTTTCAAAGTGACACCAAGGCTCTTGATGGAGGAAGTACATTTAGAAGTAAGGGGTCCCATAAAATCAAAGGAAAGGTTGGGGTTGGGGTCTTTTGGAAGTCCAAACACAATGATTCAGTTTTTGTTTCATTTAGATGTAGAAAGTTAAGAGCCATCCAAGTCTTAACGTCAGACAGACAGGAGAATAACGGCTGCAGAAGTATGTATACTCAGCAACCCCTGTTTAGATTTTCCTGAAGGTGAATGTAGATTTGTATATTCATCATAAAATTGAGGCATATAAAGGTAAAGGAAGCTAGGGCAAGATTGTGGAAGAAAGATTAGGCAGCATACACAAATCATCTATTTAAGTGTTTACAGATGGGTCTAAAGATACAGAAAAAGAAAAAACAGGGTTTTGTTTTGCATTCCAGAAATAGGGAAATGTGTAAAAGTAAGAGCATCAAATAAGTTGTGGAAATGTTGGCAATTTTGTTTAGAGCAGAATAGAATAAAAAAAGCAATAATATAATCAGACTCTCTGTCAGCACTAATGCTATTAAATCAATGGAATCGGGTAGCAGACCAGATATACTGTTTGAAATATATGAAAACATGTTCAGATTAAACAAGGTTGAGTCTGAAATAAGGTTCATGTGGGTTCACAGAGGGGTAGAGGGAAATGAGTTAGCAGATTTTTATGCAAAACAGGCAACAAAACAAAGTACAGTAGAAAAAGTACCATACAGTGTAGCAGAAATAAAAACAATTATTAAAAGACAAATAATGGAAGAATGGCAGGAACAGTGGGTAAGGGAAGAGAAAGGACGACACCTCATATACAGAGTAAAGTAGGAGGAATGGAAACTAGACAAATGAATAATAGAGATCAATCAATAATATCAAGGATGAGGATGGGACATACAGCATTAAATAGTACAATGTATTTGATAGGAAAACATCAGACAGGATTATGTGACTGTGGAGAGGACAGGGAAACAATTGAACATGTGTTAGTTAAGTGCAAAAAGTATATAGAAAATAGGAATATATTAAAACTGGAGGTAAAGGGATATGGGATATTGAGTTTAAAGAATGTATTAGGTGGGGGGGGGGGGGGATAAGTATCGATTAGTGTTGGAATTTCTAAGGGGAAGTGGGTTAGTAAGGAAAATATAGGGTAGAGGTAAAGAGTAGGTCCCCACTCCGACCCACACTCCCACACAGTAGGTGGCGGTAATGCACCGTAAGTTGGTTGCCACCCGCCAAAACAAAGAAAAAAACAAAAAGAAGAATGGAGCCCTCCAAACCTCAGGGGGCAGTAGTGCACCATTACCGGAGTGTAAAACAGGAAACAGTCTAGAGTAAACGCCAATCCGAGCACAGAGCCCTGGTTGTTTTTAATACTTATGTTTGGTCTATTTAAAGAAGACCCAATAAGCGATAAGATACCTGAAGACATGGCGACTACACTGAGTACCCAGAGAGGACAGGTAGGTAATTATTGACGTCCGGTCTTACACAGATCCCTTCTAACCTGAACCACAGTCAGGAACGTAAATAGAAACGATCCGAGCAGGAGGGCCTCGGTTAGCGAAGCTGCGCTCTCAACTCTAGGGCTCACTTGTGCAAGATGTCACCTGGAGACCGCAGGTGTGTGTCTGCTGTGAGTTTGGGCGGCCGTTGTTATTGGGTCGAACCTGACCTGTTCAGGTCACCTGGTAGGATGGATTCTTTGGTTCTGGCTCTGGAAATTGAAGGCTTTTAATAAACCGGGTCTGTTCCAGTCTAGGCCTTTCAACGGGTTTTCATTAAACCGACAGCTATTTAAGTGAATGTGTTGTGATTGACAACATCGGTCAGATTTGAACATGAGTTAAATGAATGCAGGATAAATGGTTCTTTATGGTTCTGTGAGGGTGTGAATGAGAGACCAGACAGAAGTTGATTTAAGTAAAGAAATATTTTATTTTAGGCCAAAGAAATTGGGCAACACAAAATAGTAAACAAAATATATTCAAAAGTATAACAGAACACTTGTTATGTAATTTGAAGGATTTATAAAAACAAATCAAAACACCTGTCATGCAAAGTGAAATATTCAATTTATAAAGTATTTTGATTTAGTTTCTTTGTTAGGTTTCAAAGTTTTCTTTTTATCAAATTCAGTCACTCAAAATATTCAAAGTGGTGGTTATCCAAACATTTCAGGACAAGTTATCTAGTAAACATTCAATAATATACTGAACAAAAACACAACCCCTGTTTTTGCTCCCATTGCACAGGTGTGCCTTAGACTGGTCACAATAAAAGGCCACTCTGAAATGTTCAGTTTTGTTTTATTGGGGGTCTGCATGAGGCAAATGGTGGTCACACCAGATACTGACTGGTTTTCTAAATACCCAGACCCCCCCCAATAAAATAAGTGCAATAATCATGCTGTCTAATCAGCATCTTGAATTTCCCTTCTGGGATAAATAAAGTATTTTTCATTTCATTTCATCTTGATATGGAACACCTGTGAGGTGGGATGAATTATCTCCTCAAAGCAGAAGAGCACACTGTTACAGATTTTTGAACAATATTTGAGATAGATGTTATTTTGTGTCTTTAGAAAGTGTTTTAGATCATAAAAATGGGAGCAAAAGCAAATTTGTGCATTTAAGTTCACTGTTCAGTTCATTTAACTGTGCAGTTTAGGACAAAAACATGTAATCTAGATGCCAAGATTACCAAAACACTATCATTACCAGTAAAACTCAGCCAGTTTGATCCTCTCTGGAGACCGAAGTTTGCATGATATCAGCCACAGCAACAGTCGAATGCGGAAGTATCACTCCGCAGCCGGGAAGGAAACAGCAAATAAGGAGCAGCTCAGATTGGGGAATGAGGTGTGTGGTCATGTGACATGAGTTACATATTCATCATGGGTTAAAGTGGCGTGTACATTTTTATTGGTACCCTCCAAAGTTCTTTTTAATGTTGAGCCCTGGTTTCATTCTCTGAGCCTGTTTGAAATCGTGTGTGTGTGTGTGTGTGTGTGTGTGTGTTTGTATTTCTGACCTCCTGAGGACCCGTTTCCTGACTTTTACTATCTTTCTGGGGTCCGAGGGTTCTTGTGGGGACCGAAGCCTGGTCCCCATGAGGGGGACTCCCCTTTTTAGGGTTAGGGGTTAGGTTTATAGGTATGGTGTGAATAGAGTTTTAGTTAGTCTTAGGGTTAGTTATAGATCAGTAATGGTTAAGGTTAGTAAAAGGGTTTGGGTTAGGTATAAATCTAGTTACTAAAATCAATGGAAGTCAATGGACGGTCCCCATAAGGATAACAAAACACACTTGTGTGTGTGTGTGTGTGTGTGTGTGCGTGTGTCTGCGTGTGTATGTGTGTGCACATGTGTGGTCAGGTGTATATTGGAGAGCTTCCACAGGACTTCTTGCGAATCACTCCCACCCAGCAACAGCAGCAGGTCCAGCTGGATGCTCAGGCAGCTAGGCAGCTGCAGTACGGAGGCTCAATAGCAACTGTAGGACGACTGAGCATCACTGTGGTCCAGGTAGGGAGCATCACACCTGTGCACCACTCACAGGCCAACACATTCCCACCACTTTTATTATTAGATATCAGTGCAGTATCTTTCAGTCTATAGCAGGATGCTGTGCTTGTTATCAGTATGTTTAAAGTCTTACTTGTCTTCCAAGTTCTGCTTTATTAGTGATTCAGTAAAAAGATGCAGTTCATTAAGTCATTAGATTGTGGCAGAAGAATCCATCAAAGAGCCCTCAAACATGGTAATTTTAAAATGTATTAAAGACCTACTCTGATGAAAATCCTGTTTTTCATGTTGCTAAAGGTTGAGGAACTATTTCATAAAAAGCTATATTTTTAAAACATATCTCCACGAGGTGTTTAGAGGAGTGCAGAAAAGTACAGTATTTCCTTTCAACATTATATTTCACAAGCTGCGATGAGCAGCCCTCGCACCTTGGCGCCGCTCTGGCCTGTGCGGCCACCGACTCAACAGAGAGCCTCCCCTTCCACTCACTTGCCCCTGAAACACCAGGAAAACTGAGCTCCAGTGGGTTGAGACAGATTTCAAGTGTTGAAATGGGAAGAATGGAGACTTTGTTGATGCAATAGCCACACCCACATTATTTCTTTACTCAGGTATGTTTTAATTTAGAAAAGGACTAATCATATGAATTACAATGATGATCTAATCAGGAATGTGGATTTTATGGCAATGTATATGTTGATGGCAAGACATCAAACTTTAATGTGGCCAAACCATAAAACTTAGAGCTTAAATTTTTTCTACAGTTTCAACCTTTCACAAAATATGACAATATAGTTTTGTTTAGGAAGTCACTGTGATCCTCCATATGCATTTTGGTAGCAATCTCTTAAAGTATGAGGGAGTTATGAGGTTTGATGGTGATCCATGAAAGTATGTTGGTACAGATGGTTTAAATACCACAGGTCTGAAATATCCAAAAGTAGACAGTTCTTTCAAGATGGCCGACTTCCTGTGATAATTAGAACATGGGTCCAAGAGGCTTTTTTGTAGGTCCTGGTGTACTCAATCTGTGTATCAAATTTCAGAATCCTAAGTCAAAGCAGTGGGTGGGGCTGTATATTTAAACTGCCACAAGGGGTGGGCACGAACCACAACCCCAGATTTTTGTACCCAGATTTGTTCAGGCCTTGACCACAATCTATCCTATGAAGTTTTGTAGTGATCGAATCCAGATGGCGGAATTACCAGTAAAATTGGTGATTTTTTTGCGACGTCCAACTTTCCCATGAATTGAAGACCACGCACCCTGGTCAAAAGTCTTTTTTTTTTCATAAAATGTTAGACCAACTTGTTTTCTGCTACCTGACACAATTTTGAAGTTGATCGGGTCAGGAATGCCAGAGATACACCCCTATAACCAAAAGGTGACACTTTTCCTAGTGGGCGGGGCTAAAGTTCTGTCAAAATATGACAGTATAGCTTTAACCACGAACCAACTGCCATCATCCACAGTCATTTTGGTGACGATCCTGTCATTTCTGTGTAAGTTATTAGCATTTTTGTGTTTTTAGCAAGAAGTGAAAGTTTGAGGTTATGCCCTGTCCACACTGTAAATATTCTGCAGAGTGCTTGAACAACTTTTAAACCCCCATGCCTTGTGACTGTACTCATTAAGTTTGGTGGTAATATGTATAAAACTGTAGGAGGAGTTTGTTCAAATAGGAGGTCAGAAAACGCCCAAAATGAGCAGTTTTTCCAAAATGGCTGACTTCCTGTTGAATTTAGACTACACCTCCAAGAGGCTTTTTTGACCGTAATCCCATAATGTATCCATCCATCAAAATTCATATTTTTACTTGTAAGCTGTTGGAAGAGAACTACCAAAAGGTGGTGCTGTGTACAAAGAAGACTCCGCCCAGTCACGAAACCTAAAATTTTGCACAGTTTTTGATTTTTATTAGGGGGGATAGCCAAAGTTTCATCGCCTGTGGTGCTCGGGTCTAATAAAATATTGATTTTGATGGGGACGATGTTGGTATTATGTGTACATCTACCAGCCAATAGCGGCACCATGGCAGGTTGCCTAATATGGTAAATAGTCCAAGGCTGGCACTGTGGATGGGGGCGGAATCGGCGAGTCAAGCAGCTGCTTCAGAGCTCTGGAGATTTCATTATCCTTCTCAGAAGAGGAGCAACCAGAGACGATCAAAAACCAGAGTGAGTTTAGATGCCTCACTTCATGTATCGGCAGCTAGCCTGGCATCCTGATGGCTGGAGGTCTTGTTCTATTGTTTCAACTGCAGCCTCCATGTGCTGGATGTTACTGTGATGTATAAGATGTATAAGTTTAAGAAAATTAAGCTCCAAATTGCATTTCTGAGTATTTCTGCATTCAAATCATGGATCTCTGCCCGCTCACACAGCTGTGAAACCAGGTACGCCCACACAGGAGTTCGGTATGTTGTCATTCAGCCGGGACTCCATTAGACAGATCAAATTGTGCTCCTTATACAGCCGCTCCAAATTCCTCACATTTGTTTGGGACAGAGTTACCATTTCCCATGACAATGCAGGGAAGAAAAGGCTTATATCTCCATCTCTTATCCTTGATCTTTGACCTTTCTTTGGCTCCAGCTCTGCCTTCAAAACTTCGAAACGTCCTCCTTAGTTCCATTTGAATGAAATGTTTCATTCCATGAAAAAAAGCAAAAAAAAAAACTACTACAACATTGAATTTCCCTTCTGGGATAAATAAAGTATTTTTCATTTCATCATTTTCATTTCATTCCATTGTCCTTGATAATTCCAACAGTTTCTCCCTTGTGTACAGGACTTTTCCAGACACTTTACAAATCATATAAAAAAAGGCAAAAAAATATTACTTCAACAAAAAAAAGTTAAGAAATTTTCTATGGTATAGTATAGTGATTAGGGTCTACTAGTTGTAAAGAAAACCAGAGTAGCAACCAAAGGTGTTTGCAGCAGTGGCTCCTCCCCTCTGGAAGTCACTTCATCTCATCCTGAGCTCTTATGACTCAGTGATCACTATTAAAAAGCAGCTAAAAATGCATCTTTTTAAACTTTTTTTCTACCTGTTTTTATTGTTTTTATGTTATGCTGTTTACACATGAAACACTTGGTTCCATCCATCCATCCATCCATCCAGAGCCGGCTCGCGGAGGCAGCATTCTGAGCAGAGATGCCCAGACCTCTCTATCCGCGCACACCCCCTCGAGCTTAACTGGGGGACCCAAGGCGTTCCCAGGCCAGCAGAGAAACATATGCCCCTTTTCCACCGACAAATCAGCACGGCGCTCTTGAGAGCGGTACAGTATAGCGCGGATCAACTCGCTTGAGGCGGTGGAAACATAAAGTGGACGTAAGTGGAGATAGGGGCGTGCCCATCTGGCTATGAAAAGTGGCGCGCAAAAGTCTTTGTCCACGACGTCACAGCGCGTGAAACAACAACAACAACAATGGTGGATATACGTGTGTTTTTTTTACTTTGCACTCTGTCTGTGATTCATTTTGGTTGGTTTGATTTTTGGTTCTTGTGGAGGAAGTCGCCATTGTCCAAAGTTAATTGTATTTTAAAATAAAATATTTGTATGGTTGCTGGGAGTTTTTTTTAAAGCCTTTTGCAGGAGCGCTTCTGAATCACACCACGTGAACACCACACACAGCCGGGCCAATCAGGGGCTACCACTACGTAGGTAGTCGTGTCACTGGTAGCAGTTTACTGGACCACTAAGGTGGTGGTCTGAAAAAAGAGGCCAGGTTGGTGCGGAATGACGCGGTTAAGACCCGAGAAAGGCGGTGGAAAAGGGTCCGTAGGGGGCTAAAGTGAACCGAGCCGCACCGTGTTCTGTCGGTGGAAAAGCGGCAATAGTCCCACCAGCATGTCCCAGGTCTTCCCGGAGGCCTCCTCCCAGTGGGACGCGCCCCGAACACCCCCCCAGGGAGGCGTCAACTGGCCCCTCTTGATGTGAAGGAGCAGCGGCTCTACTCCGAGCTCCCCCTATGTAACCAATCTCTTCACCCTATCTCTAAGGGAGCGCTCAGCCACCCTGCGGAGGAAACTCATTTCAACCACTTGTATACGCGATCTCGTCCTTTTGGTCATGTCCCAAATCTCATGACCATAGGTGAGGGTTGGAATGTAGATTGACTGGTAAATCGAGAGCTTTGCCTTTCGACTCAGCTCCTTCTTCACCACAACACTCCGAATCAGCGACCGCATCACTGCAGATGCTGCACCGATCTGTCTGTCAATCTCATGCTCCACCCGCCCCTCACTCGTGAACGAGACACCGAGATACTTGAACTCCTCCACTTGGGGCAAGGACTCTCCACCGACTTGAAGAGGGCAAACCACCCTTTCCCGATCGAAAACCATGGCCTCGGATTTGGAGGTGCTGATCCTCATCCCAGCTGCTTCACACTCGGCAGCAAATTGCTCCAGCACACGTTGAAGGTCCTGGCCCCCCCGGTCCCCGAACCGGACCCCGTCCGTCCCCTGGCTGCACTTAGAAATCCTGTCCATAAAAGTAATGAAAAGAACCTGTGACGAAGGGCAGCCCTGGCGGAGACCAACGTGCACTGGTAACAGGTCTGACTTACTGCCGGCACACGGACCAGGGCGCACAGGCAGACGCCCAGTGCCGCCTAGTCCTCTCCGCACCTGACCTCAATGATCCCTCTGCAGGTGGTGGGTCCACGGAATAGGGCGTGGGGCACGTCGCCTTTTCAGGCTGTGCCCGGCCAGGCCCCATGGGCAAAGGCCCAGCCACTAGGCGCTCGCTGACGAGCCCCAACCCCAGGCCTGGCTCCAGGGTGGGGCCCCAGTTGCACCGTACCGGGCGACATCACGGTCCTTGTTCGTTTTCTATTCATAGGGGTCGCTTTAGCTGTACTTGGTCTGGCCCGTCCCCTAGGACCTGTTTGCCATGGGTGATCCTACCAGGGTCAAAATGCCCCAGACAACATCGCTCCTTGGATCAGCCGGGCACGCAAACTCCCCCACCACGATAAGGTGGCAGGGAGATCTAGAAAGGTGCTGTAGAAATAAAGTTTTACTTCCTTATGGTATAGTACAGTTTAATACAGTGTAATAAAGTATACTATAGTACTGTATAGTGTAGTAAAGTTATCGAGTCAAACTTTATTTATATAGAATTTTTCATGCTTTGGCAATACAAAGTGCTTCGCATGATAAAAACAATTCAAAAAACAATCAAACACAAAACAATTCTTACCCCAACTGCTTGCTGTCCCCCACCCCTATCCCCCACCCTCACAAAGGCTGTCTTGATCTGCTGTATTGTATAGTACAATATAGTATAGTATAGCATTGTATAGTACAATATAGGGTTAAGTATCGTACAGTACTGTATAGTATAGTACAATACTGTATATTACAATAAAGTACAGTATTGTATAATACAATGAAGAAGAGTAGAATAGAGTACAGTACAGTACAGTAGTGTATAGTACAGGATGGTATGGAGCAGCCAACATAAATGAATACTGACCTGATACAATTTCTTTTTTTATAGGCTAAACTGGCAAAAAATTATGGTATGACCCGGATGGACCCGTATTGTCGGATCAGACTGGGCTATGCAGTGTATGAGACACCAACAGCTCACAATGGAGCCAAAAACCCCCGCTGGAACAAAGTGATCCAGTGCACAGTCCCCCCTGGGGTGGATTCTTTCTATCTGGAGATCTTTGATGAGGTTAGAGACAATACTGGAGAGGATCAGTCAAGTTACACTGTTATATTATTGAATTACACTCAGCTGTTCTGAAACATCATAGAAGCTGCTTTAGTTGGCCCTAGCTTTTAAGGTTGTGACGCTAAAAACATTCTTACGATATTTACGTTTATTCTTAGTCACAACTTTACGGTAGCTTTCTATGTCGCCCACCCTCGGAAGGCATCTGACTCTTGTATCTGGTGTCTCTGATGCCATGTTTTGGACTCTGGAGCTGCTAAAAACCAGAGTTGGTTTTTCTGAAGGTGTTTGGACCCTAGACATACTGATTAGAATCAGAATGAGGTTTATTGTCATTATACAATTAAATACAACAAAATTTTTTTTGGAAGAGATATTTTCACTCTCACTTTCCCTAGGCAGCCATGGAGGTGCCAGATGAGGGATATAAGATATACATATACATAAGTCACCAACAATTTCACAAATTTCTTTTTCGTCCACAGCTCTTAGAAACAATGATGTTTTGTTTGTTTCCAGATCATTTGTTACTTTCGCCAAGGAGGTAATGTTTATATCGGGGTCTGTCTGTCTGTTAGTAGGATAACTCTTATGGATGGATTTTGATTACATTTTCAGGAAAGGTCCGAAATAACCCAAGGAAGAATTGATTATATTTTGGGGGTGATCTGGATTACCGTCTGGATCCAGGAATTTTTTTACGAACGTAGTACTTTCTACAATATGTCCACTTGGCGGAGGTCCGAGTGCTTTTCTAGTTGTATGTTTTCCCCCTTCTATCAACATTTATTTTATTTGCTAGTTTAGGAACTTTTACAAAGAATTCATTAAACCCATTTACAGTTTCATTCATATCTCGGTTATTTTCTAAGAAGTACTGAGGATAGTTATTGCTCTCTTGTTTATTTTTGATAATACTGTTTAGTACCTTCCACATTCCTTTTGTGTTTTTCTTATAGTATTCTAGCTTTTCAACAAAATAATCTCTTTAATAACAAATTCTTATTATGTTGGTTAATTAATTTTTGGATTGTTTATATTTCTGGTCTGCTCCCATTGTTCTCATCCTGATAAATTCTCTATATGTTTTTTTTTTTTTACAGGCATTTTGTAATCCTTTACTCATCCATGGCCTTCCCTTGTACTTCTGTTTCCTGTTCATTTGCACCACAGGACAATGTTTATCGAGCAGCACTAAAAATGTTTCTAGAAATTTTTCATGTGATTTATTTACATCATTGTCTTCATATATTAATGTCCAATTTTGCATTAGTAGTTCAGTTTTTAGATTGTTTAGAGTCTTTTCTGTTCTTATTCTTTTGTCGATAATCTTATTGTCTTCTCTATTTTTTCTCTATTATAATTATAATTAAAGGCAACATAAACTGGCAGGTGATAACTTATATCACTGATTAGTAATCCACTTTCCATATTCTCTTCTGTAACATTTGTCCAGATAATGTCAATTAAATTAACACTATGGGATGTTATTCTAGTTAGTTTGGTTATCAGGGGAAACAGACACATGCTGTACATAGTATCAAGGAATTTAGCTTTATATTTATCTTTTTTTTATTTAAAAAGTCAATATTAAAGGAAAACTCACCCCCCTCCCGGATACAGTCTGAAATGTAAAAAATAGTTGTATAAAAAATGTGCAAAAATGATACCTGGAAATGTAGACAGGACTATTAGACACTCATTAATACAGTTTATCAGCAAAGCAAAGTTTATTTGGGGGTGAGTTGCACTTAAAAGTCCCCCAAAATAAATACCCCTTAATATTTAAATTATTAAATAATTCATCCATGCAACTGATAAATGTTTCAGTCTGACACAACTCACAATGATGTTTTTCCTTCTTTCCATATTAATTTCCACAGTTAAACATTCCATCACTCCATCAACATTTAAGCTGTTTTCAGACAGACATTCGGGAATATTTGCGTCCAATCCGACCAGGTCTTTAACCAGAGTTGTATTTTCAGACACGCCACTTTTTTCGGAGCATTGCCTTTCAGCTGCTTTCAAACAGCAAGGAAATTGGGGGGGAGCTGCAGCCAGGTGTACTTGGAACTACTCACGGTGCTTGCCTCAGGTCTCACCTGCTGATCACTCAGTCATTCTTCCTACGTTCCTGACAAGAGCTCCAGATCTTCTCAGATAATTTGCCTTTGATCCTTGTTCAGAGACTGATCCAATCTCACAGCTTCTCCACTCTGCTCGCTCACCGTTACCGGTGGAGACTCCACCTGGCTCCTGAAGTAAGCTCAGCGCTGCTCTGGCGTGCTGCACCATCGCGCCGAGCAGCGTGAGTTTACTTTGGGATGATGAGCAGGATCAGTGGACGGTGGTGAGATCGGATCAGTCGCTGAACGAGGATCAAAGGCAAATGATCTGAGAAGATCTGGAGCTCTGGTCAGAACGTTTGAACATGACTGAGTGTTTTGGTTCGTGTTTTGGTCGGAGGGGTAAATCACATGTTCTTATACACTGTCGTTCACGTGAGATACGTCAATGTGTGTGTTTTCAGCATTCCCCGTTTCCCCACTGCCCCACACCCCTCTCGCTTTCCCGGGACATCTCCTGTCTGTCTGAAGACAAACACTGTACTGCGTAAAGTCCGCTCTTATTACCAGGTCTTCAGTAGGATAAGTCCCGGACCAGATTATGTGGGCCGACACCACAACCGCGCTTTCAGACAGAAAAGCACAACGAACAAAGCTGGGAACATTCCCTTATTTCATGGCCTGTCTGAAAGGGGCTTCATAGTCATCTTTTCCAATCTTTTATATCTTAAGTTTTTATTTATATACAGTGCAACCCCACCACCTTTTTTATTCTTGCTTTCTATGTGGAGGAAGTTATATCCTTTTAATTCAAAGTCCTCTTGTTTGCCTGGAGTTATCCAAGTCTTTGTAATGGCTATCTCACTGAATGATCTTTTAAACCAGGGGTGCCCAAACTCCAGGCCTCGAGGGCCCCTATCCTGCATGTTTTAGATGTTTTCCTGCTTCAACACACCTGATTTCAATCTGCAACATCTCAGCAAGTCCAGCAGAAGCCTGTTAATGACCCGTTCATCTGCATCAGGTGTGTTGAAGCAGAGGAATATCTAAAACATGCTGGATATTGGCCCTTGAGGCCTGGAGTTGGACACTCCTGTTTTAAACTGTTTGATATAATCTTTGATGGATTGAAAGTTTGCGTACATACTTCTGTTGAAGTTATTTTCCATGTTTATCTTCTCATTGAATTGATCATCTGTGTAATAAATGCAGTTTCTTGTCCATTTGTTAAAGAAACCATAATCTGGGTCTATGCTACAATCATGCTTTAAAAAAAAATCAAATTCAAATTTTATTTGTCACAAACAGTCATACCTAGTATGATATGCAGTGAAATGCTCAAGAGTACTAAAAACTGAGATAAATAGTTAGTAATATAAAAACAGCAAACAATATAAAAAAAGTACAAAGAAGTAATAGAACAAAATTTAACATGGAAATAAGGGAATGTCCAGGGGACTGATCTGCAGTCCTTTGATCTGTTTAAGTACAGTGGGGCAAAAAAGTATTTAGTCAGCCGCCAATTGTGTAAGTTCTCCCACTTAAAAAGATCAGAGAGGCCTGTAATTTTCATCATAGGTATACCTCAACTATGAGAGACAAAATGAGGAAAAAAAAATCCAGAAAATGACATTGTCTGATTTTTAAAGAATTTATTTGCAAATTATGGTGGAAAATAAGTATTTGGTCACCTACAAACAAGTAAGATTTCTGGCTTTCACAGACCTGTAACTTCTTTAAGAGGCTCCTCGGTCCTCCACTCGTTACCTGTATTAATGGCACCTGTGTGAACTCGTTATCAGTATAAAAGACACCTGTCCACAACCTCAAACAGTCACGCTCCAAACTCCACTATGGCCAAGACCAAAGAGCTGTCAAAGGACACCAGAAACAAAATTGTAGACCTTCACCAGGCTGGGAAGACTGAATCTGCAATAGGTAAGCAGCTTGGTGTGAAGAAATCAACTGTGGGAGCAATTATTAGAAAATGGAAGACATACAAGACCACTGATAATCTCCCTCGATCTGGGGCTCCACGCAAGATCTCACCCCGTGGGGTCAAAATGATCACAAGAACGGTGAGCAAAAATCCCAGAACCACACGGAGGGACCTAGTGAATGACCTGCAGAGAGCTGGGACCAAAGTAACAAAGGCTACCTTCAGTAACACACTACGCCGCCAGGGACTCAAATCCTGCAGTGCCAGACGTGTCCCCCTGCTGAAGCCAGGACACGTCCAGGCCCGTCTGCGGTTTGCTAGAGAGCATTTGGATGATCCAGAAGAGGATTGGGAGAACATCATATGGTCAGATGAAACCAAAATAGAACTTTTTGGTAGAAACTCAACTTGTGTTTGGAGGGGAAAGAATGCTGAGTTGGATCCAAAGAACACCATACCTACTGTAAAGCATGGGGGTGGAAACATCATGCTTTGGGGCTGTTTTTCTGCAAGGGGACCAGGACGACTGATCCGTGTAAAGGAAAGAATGAATGGGGCCATGTATCGTAAGATTTTGAGTGAAAACCTCCTTCCATCAGCAAGGGCATTGAAAATGAGACGTGGCTGGGTCTGTCAGCATGACAATGATCCCAAACACACCGCCCGGGCAACGAAGGAGTGGCTTCGTAAGAAGCATTTCAAGGTCCTGGAGTGGCCTAGCCAGTCTCCAGATCTCAACCCCATAGAAAATCTCTGGAGGGAGTTGAAAGTCCGTGTTGCCCAGCGTCAGCCCCAAAACATCACTGCTCTAGAGGAGATCTGCATGGAGGAATGGGCCAAAATACCAGCAACAGTGTGTGAAAACCTTGTGAAGACTTACAGAAAACGTTTGACCTCTGTCATTGCCAACAAAGGCTATATAACAAAGTATTGAGATTAACTTTTGTTATTGACCAAATACTTATTTTCCACCATAATTTGCAAATAAATTCTTTAAAAATCAGACAATGTGATTTTCTGGATTTTTTTTCCTCATTTTGTCTCTCATAGTTGAGGTATACCTATGATGAAAATTACAGGCCTCTCTGATCTTTTTAAGTGGGAGAACTTACACAATTGGTGGCTGACTAAATACTTTTTTGCCCCACTGTATGTGATGTAATCTGTAATCTCATCAATGCAAGAGATGAAAAAATAATGCAACACTAGATGGAAAAAAATCTTGTGACATTGCAAAAGCTTATTTAAACAAATGTCACAGTAATCAAAGCTAAAGGGGTCCGACCAAATATTATAGTCTGTAACCTTCTTTCTTTTTTGGCCCAGCAGCGTATTAACTGATCCTATAAGAGCCAAGCTAATAATTGAAGAGCAGACCTGTTGGACCACTGGTGAATTAAGACTTTATTATATGTGAATTATCTTCACATGGGATCAGATGTTTGTGTTGTGTCCTGGTGCAGAGAGCATTTTCCATGGATGACAGGATAGCGTGGACACATGTCACCATCCCAGAAGGCCTGAGGGACGGCAGCGTGGTGGATGAGTGGTACAGCCTGAGTGGAAGGCAGGGCGATGACAAGGAGGGCATGATCAACCTGGTGATGTCATTTACTGTGAGTACACCTTTAGACACTCTTTCAAACAGTGTGTGTGTGTGTGTGTGTGTGTGTGTGTGAGAGTGCATGCGTGTGTGCGTGTTATCATTGCAAAACACCAAGAGTGTGTTCACGTAAACCTGAGACTGATGCTACAATGCAGTTATTACATGATGAAAAAGACCCTAAAATGAAATTTAAGCTTATTTTCCCAAAATATGAGCTGTAGTAAGATCATAGCCTGACCAATCAGATCCTCCTGCATTATGTTCAAATGCAGAAGGGTCTGACACCGGAGCCACACCCGATCATTTATTATTATTTATTTAACACAAAAGTGACAGTCTCACCCTCTGTCTCACCTGCAGTTTCACCTGCAGTCTCACCCTCTGTCTCACCCTATGTCTCACCCTCTGTCTCACCTGCAGTCTCACCCTCTGTCTCACCTGCAGTCTCACCTGCAGTCTCACCCTCTGTCTCAGACTCTGTCTCACCTGCAGTCTAACCCTCTGTCTCACCTGCAGTCTCACCCTCTGTCTCACCCTCTGTCTCACCTGCAGTCTCACCTGCAGTCTCACCCTCTGTCTCACCCTATGTCTCACCCTCTGTCTCACCTGCAGTCTCACCCTCTGTCTCACCCTCTGTCTCACCTGCCGTCTCACCCTCTGTCTCACCTGCAGTTTCACCTGCAGTCTCACCCTCTGTCTCACCCTCTGTCTCACCTGCAGTCTCACCCTCAGTCTCACCCTCTGTCTCACCTGCAGTCTCACCTGCAGTCTCACCCTCTGTCTCAGACTCTGTCTCACCTGCAGTCTAACCCTCTGTCTCACCTGCAGTCTCACCCTCTGTCTCACCTGCAGTCTCACCCTCTGTCTCACACTCTGTCTCACCTGCAGTCTAACCCTCTGTCTCACCTGCAGTCTCACCCTCTGTCTCACCCTCTGTCTCACCTGCAGTCTCACCTGCAGTCTCACCCTCTGTCTCACCCTCTGTCTCACCCTCTGTCTCACCCTATGTCTCACCCTCTGTCTCACCTGCAGTCTCACCCTCTGTCTCACCTGCAGTCTCACCCTCTGTCTCAGCCTCTGTCTCACCTGCAGTCTCACCCTCTGTCTCACCTGCAGTCTCACCCTCTGTCTCACCCTATGTCTCACCCTCTGTCTCACCCTATGTCTCACCTGCAGTCTCACCCTCTGTCTCACCTGCAGTCTCACCTGCAGTCTCACCCTCTGTCTCACCCTCTGTCTCACCCTCTGTCTCACCTGCAGTCTCACCCTCTGTCTCACCTGCAGTCTCACCTGCAGTCTCACCCTCTGTCTCATACTTGTCTCACCTGCAGTCTAACCCTCTGTCTCACCTGCAGTCTCACCCTCTGTCTCACCCTCTGTCTCACCTGCAGTTTCACCTGCAGTCTCACCCTCTGTCTCACTCTATGTCTCACCTGCAGTCTCACCCTCTGTCTCACCTGCAGTCTCACCCTCTGTCTCACCCTATGTCTCACCCTCTGTCTCACCCTATGTCTCACCCTCTGTCTCACCTGCAGTCTCACCCTCTGTCTCACCTGCAGTCTCACCCTCTGTCTCAGACTCTGTCTCACCTGCAGTCTAACCCTCTGTCTCACCTGCAGTCTCACCCTCTGTCTCACCTGCAGTCTCACCCTTTGTCTCACCCTCTGTCTCACCTGCAGTCTCACCTGCAGTCTCACCCTCTGTCTCACCCTCTGTCTCACCTGCAGTCTCACCCTCTGTCTCAGACTCTGTCTCACCTGCAGTCTAACCCTCTGTCTCACCTGCAGTCTCACCCTCTGTCTCACCTGCAGTCTCACCTGCAGTCTCACCCTCTGTCTCAGCCTCTGTCTCACCTGCAGTCTAACCCTCTGTCTCACCTGCAGTCTCACCCTCTGTCTCACTCTATGTCTCACCTGCAGTCTCACCCTCTGTCTCACCTGCAGTCTCACCCTTTGTCTCACCCTCTGTCTCACCTGCAGTCTCACCCTCTGTCTCACCTGCAGTCTCACCTGCAGTCTCACCCTCTGTCTCAGACTCTGTCTCACCTGCAGTCTCACCCTCTGTCTCACCTGCAGTCTCACCCTCTGTCTCACCTGCAGTCTCACCCTCTGTCTCACCCTCTGTCTCACCCTCTGTCTCACCCTCCGTCTCACCCTCTGTCTCACCCTCTGTCTCACCTGCAGTCTCACCCTCTGTCTCACCTGCAGTCTCACCCTTTGTCTCACCCTCTGTCTCACCTGCAGTCTCACCTGCAGTCTCACCCTCTGTCTCAGACTCTGTCTCACCTGCAGTCTAACCCTCTGTCTCACCTGCAGTCTCACCCTCTGTCTCACACTCTGTCTCACCTGCAGTCTCACCCGCAGTCTCACCCTCTGTCTCACTCTATGTCTCACCTGCAGTCTCACCCTCTGTCTCACCTGCAGTCTCACCCTCTGTCTCAGACTCTGTCTCACCTGCAGTCTAACCCTCTGTCTCACCTGCAGTCTCACCCTATGTCTCACCCTCTGTCTCACCTGCAGTTTCACCTGCAGTCTCACCCTCTGTCTCACCCTATGTCTCACCCTCTGTCTCACCTGCAGTCTCACCCTCTGTCTCACCTGCAGTCTCACCCGCTGTCTCACCCTCTGTCTCAGCCTCTGTCTCACCTGCAGTCTCACCCTCTGTCTCACCTTCAGTCTCACCCTCTGTCTCACCCTCTGTCTCACCTTCTGTCTCACCTTCTGTCTCACCCTCTGTCTCACCTTCTGTCTCACCCTCTGTCTCACCTGCTGTCTCACCTCTGTCTCAGACTCTGTCTCACCTGCAGTCTAACCCTCTGTCTCACCTGCAGTCTCACCCTCTGTCTCACCTGCAGTCTCACCTGCAGTCTCACCCTCTGTCTCAGACTCTGTCTCACCTGCAGTCTAACCCTCTGTCTCACCTGCAGTCTCACCCTCTGTCTCACCCTCTGTCTCACCTGCAGTCTCACCCGCTGTCTCACCCTCTGTCTCACCCTCTGTCTCACCCTCTGTCTCACCTGCAGTCTCACCCTCTGTCTCACCTGCAGTCTCACCCTCTGTCTCAGACTCTGTCTCACCTGCAGTCTAACCCTCTGTCTCACCTGCAGTCTCACCCTCTGTCTCACCTGCAGTCTCACCCTCTGTCTCACCCTCTGTCTCACCCTCTGTCTCACCCTCTGTCTCACCTGCAGTCTCACCCTCTGTCTCACCTGCAGTCTCACCCTCTGTCTCACCCTCTGTCTCACCTGCAGTTTCACCTGCAGTCTCACCCTCTGTCTCACCCTATGTCTCACCCTCTGTCTCACCCTCTGTCTCACCCTATGTCTCACCTGCAGTCTCACCCTCTGTCTCACCTGCAGTCTCACCTGCAGTCTCACCCTCTGTCTCAGACTCTGTCTCAGACTCTGTCTCACCTGCAGTCTAACCCTCTTTCTCACCTGCAGTCTCACCCTCTGTCTCACCTGCAGTCTCACCCTCTGTCTCATAAAGTCACATTTTTCTAATATTGTTTATTCTTGTATTTTATTCTTTATATATTTCCTTATTTCTTGTATTGTACACCACTATTGCTTGTAAAGCTTGCACATAAGAATTTCACTCAGTACCAGCGTACCAGTAACCAGTAGATTAACTCCCCCCCCCCCCACTGGGTGACTGGGCCTGCGAATGGAATCTGTGATTTGGTGATGGTGTACAGTCGTTTATTTTAGAAAGAAAATATTTTTGCCTTTGCATCGGAGCCTGGGTGATCAGCTGCAGCGGCTTCAGGCGGACACAGTTTATCAACATTCTGGACTCAGCAGGTCTGTCTGACTGAGCAGGCAGAGCTGCAGCAGCGGGCTCTGAGCGCTCCACTGATAAGGGAACAAACACAGTAACAATGATACATGTTCCACGTTAGTCTACAAAAGTATCTAATAACACCATAAAAGTCAAGAGATTTGTCGCTAGTGGCTTTTTTGAAAAAGAGTCCCGTCTTTTTGTTTAATTTTTAAGGTATGGCAAAATAAGAATTTGCTTCAGCCAATGGCTTTTCTTTTTTGATTATTCATGTCTCATGTATTTTGAATTGTGGTTGTATTTAATTAACAATCGAACACTAATCAAATCAACAATTTAGGTGGTGCAGTTTGTAACAGACAAAACTTTTCACTAAAGAAAATTTTATTCTGGCACTTTCTATCACCACACAACACACACTCCTCCCTATCCTTTATCTGCAGTGTTTGCAGAACAATATATTACCACCAGGGCTTAATTTGAGCCGGATCCTGCTGGAACAAGATCCAGGAACTGTCTTATTTTGAAGGCTGTGTTACAGTAACTGTTTGCTAGGATCCGTTAACGGCGCCAGTTGGGTTAAATAACAGCAGCATCAAAATACCAAAAAGGCAGTAAAACTTACTTCTTCTGGGCTTATCATCACTTTCTCTAACCCTGCTTGACAATTTACACCCGCTGTGCTCCGGCGCACAGCGCTTGGTCTGGTCCGACGGTTGTGTATGTGTGCGTTCTGGTATCAGTTCGGCCTCAGTGAATTCTGGTCTCATAGCGCTATTTGTGTTCCGGTAACTTTTGATTTACAAATTAAGCACTGATTATAACACAATATAACACTGAGATGCTCAATCTCTCTTGGACACCTTCCTTCTTTTTCAAGATAAGCCAGTCCCTCATAACAAAACCTGACAACTTGCTCACTATTGTCTTTATCACCAGTGGATTCTTTATTGCACTGGAGTTCTCCATTTCTGTAAGATCTACCAGAGCTTTTTCTACCGTCTGTATTAGGTCAAGGACTTTTCTTGGCTGGTTTCTCTCGTTCTTCTACAGGCAGTTGTTGATTTGTTTTCAAGTCGATTTTCCAAAACTAAAAATCTCATCAGCAGTGCTGTATGTTGAGTCTTAGATTCTTTAATATGGAATCATTAACTGTCTAGCAGTTGAGTTTCTTTAACCTCAGCTGATCAGGTTGCTTCACCTTGCTTTTGAAGGCTTTCCCAGTCCTTACTCCACCTGTGATATTCCCTTCTGTTCCTAGTAAAATGGGAAGGGCTGTTGGTTTGATTCTCACCATGGTTGAAGCATGTACTAACTGTGCTCCACTAGTTCCACTAGACGTTTCTGAGGCCTGGGTTTCCTCTGTGATCCTGTGTACAATTACATGCTCAGCTTTCCGCAGCTCAAGCCTGTTTTTGATCACTTTCAGTGTTTTAGTCCAGCCATCGAGGTCTCCTCTCAGTCCCAGGGATCCATTGTTCCCATCCTGACATAACTCTGGTATGCTTAATTAATTTTTTTCTTCAAGAGGATTAGATACACCTCATAGCCACCCAGGTTACTATTAGTAACAGGTAAGTTGCTGGCAACAATAGCACTTTTCTTTTCCTCAAGAATCTCATCAGCGAGCTCTCGTTGAGCATATCTAGACCAAATGTTTTCTGTGGATGCAATAACCCACATTATAAACTCTTCCATGAAAACTGGCGTCTTTCCTTCAGTTTTCAAGCAAGCCACTGTCACTCCGCTGCTGAAAAAAACCGTCGCTCGACCCGGCCCAGGTAGGAAACTACCGGCCAGTCTCGCTCCTACCGTTCATGTCCAAGATCCTAGAGCGAGCCGTTTTCACTCAAGTCTCACAGTTCCTCCATGACAACGACCTACTTGATCCTTATCAATCAGGCTTTAAGCGAGGCCATTCCACTGAAACCGCTCTTCTCTCAGTTGCAGAGTCACTACGGGTTGCCAGATCGGCTGGTCTCTCCTCAGTACTTGTACTCCTTGACCTGTCTGCTGCTTTCGACACCGTCAACCACCTCATTCTCCTCTCGACGCTATTTAAGCTTGGCATCTCGGGGCCGGTCCTCTCGTGGTTCACCTCTTACCTTGCGGAAAGATCTTTCAGAGTCTCGTGGCATGGACAGATGTCCAGTCTGCATGAGCTGGCGACGGGTGTCCCGCAGGGCTCGGTCCTTGGTCCTCTCCTCTTCTCTTTATACACCACCTCATTAGGCGAGATCATTTGCTCCCATGGCTTCTCCTACCATTGCTACGCTGACGACACTCAGCTCCTCCTCTCCTTCCCTCCAGACGATACATCCGTCTGTCATGACCGGTTTTGTAATGCTAGAACCCTCTTACAAGCACAACTCCAGGACGACAAAACAGTTTTAAAGTGTTTAATGACACAAGAAACAGAAGGAGAAAACAACAGCCAGGCACGAGGTTCCTGTGCAGCTGGCGGGGCAGGAACTGGGCCTCACTGGAGGGCTGGTAGTATCTAGGTTCGGAGAATACAGGTTAGTGGACTGGTGGGTAGCAGGGATGAGCAAGCATGAGAAGTGAGAGAGAGAGCTTACGGTGATGGCGATGATGCTGGTGGTTGTGAGGAGGAGGAGTGGTTGGAGGCTGAGAGAAACGACTGTGGGTCCGGTAGAAGGTGTGCAGGTGCTGGAGGGTGGACAGATCAGCTCAGGGTCTGTGTGATGGTCCAGCAGGTGCAGCTCCGGGGAGGACGAGAGACAGGCTAGGAGCAGGTCTGGGAAACCCAAGCTTGGTACGAGGACCGTGGATCGGACTGCTCCCCCAGGATAGGAGGTACGGATCTGCGGGAAGGCGTCAGGTCCGGGTGAAGATCCTGGAAGGAAAGGATAAGGAGACCAAGCGTTATAAGGCTCAGTATTGAGAAGAATCAGGTTAGTCATTCAGCCACTCTACCACGAAGGAAGGAGAACTATCTGGCGCCTGTCTCATGTTGATCCTCCCCTTAAATCTCGACTCAGGTGATGAGGAGATGAGCCACACCTGCGCTCCAGAGCTGATCCACCTGTGAGAGGTTAAGCAGACACACCCACACACACAATCACACCCACAGGCAGCTCAGCCACACAACACCGTCTCAATGCGGATATCTGCCTGCCTCTCAGATATCTCGGCGTGGATGAGGGATCGCCACCTTCAGCTTAATCTGTCCAAAACTGACCTCATTGTCTGTCCTGCCAGTAACTCCTTACCTCCTCAGATAAGCGTGCAGCTTGACTCCATCACGCTGTTCCCCAAAACCTCCGCCAGAAACCTTGGTGTCATACTGGACAACCAGCTGTCCTTCAAAGAGCAGGTTAACTCCGTAGCTCGCTCATGTCGATTCGCGCTTTACAACATCAGGAAAATCAGAGCCTTCCTCACAGACCACACCACACAGCTTCTGGTCCAGGCCCTGGTCTTGTCCCGGATCGACTACTGCAACTCTTTGCTGGCCGGTCTTCCGGCGTCCTCGGTTAAACCTCTGCAGATGATTCAGAACGCAGCAGCGCGTCTGGTCTTCAACCAGCCCAAGAGGGCTCATGTCACTCCGCTGCTCATTTCCCTGCACTGGCTTCCAGTTGCAGCACGCATCAAATACAAAGCTCTGCTTCTGGCTTACCAGACTCTAACACACACAGCTCCTACTTACCTTCACTCCTTCATCCAAACCTACATTCCCACGCGTCAGCTACGCTCAGCCGCTGAAAGACGCCTAGCAGATCATGTCCCAAACTCTTCTCCTCTGTTATCCCCCGATGGTGGAATGACCTACCAAACTCGGTCCGATCCTCAGAGTCGGCAGCTACTTTTAAGAGCAGACTTAAGACTCACCTCTTTAAAGAACACTTTCAGTCTTAATGTGGGATTAATTTATGATTTATGATAGCGGTTTGGGAGTTTAACTCTACAAAAAAAAAAATAAAAAAATTGATACACTTGATGTATCAGCGTCGGAATTAAACTGGACTCCAAACAGTCCGCCTCCTTATATTGTTTCCTTCTCTTTGATTTCTTGCTTGTATGTTCTCTCAATGTAAGTCGCTTTGGATAAAAGCGTCTGCTAAATGACAGTAGTAGTAGTAGTAGTAGTGGATGAGGTCTTTTAACTCTTTAAATTTTGTTTCAGTTAAACTTGCAGTCTTTTCTCTGCATTCTGAGAGTTTGTCAAATTTCTCTCTGAGTTCTGTCTCAGTCATCATGGCTGCCTCTCTGCTGAATAAATTGGCCTGTCTGGTGAAGCTGCTCTTTGTAGTGGACTTCTTCATCTTGAACTGTTTAACAGTCTCCTCTGCTCCTCATTTGGATTTCACATTTCTTCACCACTGCATCTTTTCTGACATTCAAGGTTTTTTATCCCCCTGTCCAGGCTATATGCTCTTATTTTGTGATAACATTAGCCCCACCCACATGGAACCACAACTGTCCATTTTTACTCTCTGAGGTCATACTCGGGCCTTCTTTAAAATATATACTTCAAACTGGTTCAGATTGCAGCCATTTACATGTTCTAAAACTGTAGAAAAAATCAGGTCTCCAAGTTTTAAGACGTGCCCACAGCGGCACATCAAATGTTGATGTTTCACCAAGAACATATTAGGAAGAATCACAAGTAGCAATGTATCAGTGGTTTTGGAGAAGCCTCTGACTGAACACACTCTGTTGTTGAGTTTCAAGATTATTTATTTATAAAGTGCCAATTCATAACAAAGTCATTTCAAGGCACTTTACTGAAAAATCAACCAATTAATAATAAAATATTTTCTATCTAAGGAACCAGCCGATTGGGTTGAATTGTTAGTTCAGCACAATCCTCCATCCTGAGCAGCACAATTGGTGACAGTGGAAAGCAACGACTCCCTTTTAACAGGAAGAAACCTCTAACAGAACCAGAACCCGGCTCAGGATGGCCGACTGGGGTCTGAGCTGACAGGAAAGAGACAAACACCGATGGATTTGGGCCAGTCGTCATGTCTATAGAAAGATAAACACGTCATGTCTATAGAAAGATAAACAGAGAAACAGTTAATGGCAGCAATAACAATCAATACAAACATGGAGAGTAAAGAAAGACAGCAGAGTGAAGACATGTGGACAGTATGTCCTCCAGCAATCTAAACCTATAACAGCATAACTAAAGGGAAAGCTCAGGAGAACCCAAGCTAACCCTGACTATAGGAGTGTGTCAAAAGGAAAGTTTTAAGTCTATTCTTAAAACTACACAAGGTGTCTGCCTCACGGATAAAAAGTGGAAGCTGGTTCCACAGGAGAGGAGCCTGATAACTAAAAGCTCTTCCTCCCATTCTACTTTTAGAACCTCTAGGAACTACAAGCAGACCTGCAGTCTGAGAGCAAAGTGTTCTGTTAGGAACATCTGGAACAATAAGATCTTTAATATAAGCTGGAGCTTGGTCGTTCAAGGCCTTATACGTCAAAAGTATAACCTTAAACTTTATTCTAGACCAGGGGTGTCAAACTCCAGGCCTCGAGGGCCACTATCCTGCATGTTTTAGATGTTTCCCTGTTTCAACACACCTGATTCAAATCCTCTGCATTTCAATAAGTTCTGCAGAAGCCTGTTAACGACTTGTTCATTTGAATCAGGTGTGTTGAAGCAGGGAAACATCTAAAACATGCAGGATAGTGGCCCTCGAGGCCTGGAGCTTGACACCCCTGTTCTAGACCTTACAGGGAGCCAATGAAGTGATGCTAAAACAGGAGAAATATGATCTCTCCTTCTAACTCTCATCAGAACTCTGGCAGCAGCATTTTGGATCAGCTGGAGGTCTTTAACAGAACTATTAGAACATCCTGATAATAATGAATTACAGTAATCAAATCTAGAAGTAATAAATACATGAACTAAAGTTTCAGCATCTCTTTGATTCAAAATGCTCCTAATTTTAGCAACATTACGCAGGTGGAAGTAGGTCGTCATGGTAACATGCTTTATATGAGAACTAAAGGACATGTCCTGGTCAAAGATAACACCCAGGTTCTTTACCTTCTTGTTGGAGGCCAAATTAATGCCATCCAACGTTGATGACTGACTACACAACTTGTTCCTAAGGTTCTCGGGCCCAAAAGTCACAACCTCTGTCTTGTCTGAATTTAAAAGCAAAAAATTAGGCGTCATCCAAGATTTTACATCATTAAGACAAGCTTGTAATCTCTGCAGCTGGTTGGTCTCATCAGGCTTCATTGATAGATATAACTGAGTATCATAAGCATAAAAATTGAATTTTATACCATGTTGTCTAATAATTTTACCAAGCGGTAACATAGATATAGTAAAGAGGATTGGTCCAAGCACTGAACCCTGAGGAACTCCATGACTGACTCTGGTATATGAAGAAGATTCATTATTTACATGAACAAACTGGAATCTTTCAGTTAAATATGATTCAAACCAGTTTAATGCAGTTCCCTGAATCCCAATATCACATTCAAGCCTCTTTAATAGGATCTTATGATCTATAGTATCAAACACAGCACTGAGATCTAACAGGACAAGTACAGACACAAGTCCACTGTCTGAGGACATGAGAATATCATTAGAAACTTTCACCAGTGCTGTTTCAGTGCTATGATGATCTAAATCCTGACTGGAACTCTTCAAAAAGGTTATTTCTGTGCAGATGATCACATAACTGGTTTATAACTATCTTTTCTAGAATTTTTTAGATGAAGGGTAAATTGGATATAGGTCGATAATTACCTGGAGATCCTGGATCAAGATCAGGTTTCTTAAGTAAAGGTTTAATAACAGCAACCTTAAAGGCCTTAGGCACATATCCATTCATTAAAGACATATTGATCATGTCCAATATCCATGTGTTAATCAATGGGAAGACATCTTTAAAAAGTCTGGTTGGAACAGGATCCAACATACATGTAGATGGTTTAGAAGAAGCTATAATTTGTGTTAACTCATTAAGATCAGCTGGACAGAAACTGTCTAAACATGATTCAGATTCTAAAGCTGCTTCACTGGACAACGAACCAGAGACAACAGTGGACAGAAGGACATTATAGATTTTTTCTCTAATTGTAATCTATTTTATTAGTAAAGAATTCCATGAAGTCATCACTACTGAGGGTTACAGGGATACACGGTTCAACAGAAGTTGGGTTTTTAATTAATCTGGCTACAGTATTAAACAGAAACCTGGGATTGTTCCTGTTCTCCTCTATGAGGGACGAGTAATAAATGGTAAATGGCGTGTACTTGTATAGCACTTTACTCAGGTCCTACGACCCCCAAGGCGCTTCACACTACAGTCTGACATTCACACACTCACACGTTTGGTGATGATGAACTACAAACACGTTTGTAGCCACAGCTGTCCTGGGACACACACTAACAGAGGCGAACCTGCCAGACACTGGCGCTGCCAGACCCTCTGACCACCACCAAACAGGCAAAGTGGGTTAAGTGTCTTGCCCAAGGACACAACAGCCAGGCAATCTAATACTCAGTTCTAACCCTGCGAAGGGCTCTTTTTTTATATGAGCAAACTATCTCTCCAAGATAAATAAACTTCTTCTAGCTTAGTGGAACGCCATTTCCTTTCTAACTTTCTTGGAGTTCTTTTTAACATACGCAGCTCTAAATTAAACCAAGGAGCACGCCTCCTCTGGCTGATTACCTTCATTTTCAGAGGAGCAACTTTATCCAATAACGTGCGCATGGAAGCTGTAAAATTATCAGTAAGATAATCAATTTGCCAGGCTGTAAAATCTTTGTAGCTGCTCTCTGTTATATTATTCTTTTGGAATGAAGATAAAGCTAATGGAATAGATTCTTTGAATTTAGTTACAGCATTTTCTGATAAACATCTACGGTAGGTAAAGTTTCTATCTGGAGCGGTGAGGTCCATCATTGTAAACTCAAAGGTTATTAAAAAATGATCAGACAAGACAGGGTTGTGAGGAAACACTATCAGCTGTTCAATCTCTACGCCATAAGTCAGAACAAGATCAAGAGTATGATGATAATAATGAGTTGGTCTGTTTACATTCTGAGAGAAACCAACTGAATCCAAAAGATCATTAAAAGCTATATTCAAACTATCACTTTCAACATCAACATGTATATTGAAATCTCCCACTATAATGACTTTATCAGATTTCAATAATAGTTCTGATAAAAAGACTGAAAATTCAAACAAGATGCAGAGAGGTGTGTAAAACTACAACTCTGCTTCCTGGACTGGACCCTGGTCTAGACCCTGGATTGGACCCTGGACTAGACCCTGGATTGTCACAGTTTTGGAGGAGTAATAAATTCAGTGAGCTGCACCATCCAAAGTAGGATGGATGCCGTCTCTCTGGATCAGTCCAGGTTTTCCCCAAAACGTCTGCCAATTATCAATGAAGCCCACGTTGTTATTGGGACACCACCTAGACAGCCATCGACGAAACGAAGACATATGCCTAAACATGTCATCATTGGTCAGATTAGGGAGGGGACCAGAGAAGATTACAGAGTCCGACGTTGTTTTTGCAAAGTCAGCCATGCGCGACGCTGATGTAAATGCTGTTTTTG
>SSNP01000315.1:160265-203643 GCA_006937955.1 Pachypanchax playfairii | reverse complement strand
GTTGATCCGGCAACAAGTTGTCAAACAGCTGATGAAAGTTAAAGTTTGGACGTAATGCTTTTATGTAATTTAGTTTTAGCAGCGCATCACTGGGGTTCAACTCTGAGACCTTACTGGTTTAAACCAGAGAAATAAGCCAAAAACTGAAGTCTAACTAAGTAGATGTTTTAATTGTTGCTTATGTTTAGTGAAGCTGTTGTCATGGTAACCTGCTCTCTATTTCACCATGATCCCATGCTTAATTTGCACTGAGTCAATCTACCATTTATGTTGGTGTTTTTGTTAAAGTACATTTTTTACTTTTTGTTGTACTTTTTATTTAGCTCTAAAATACTCCGACTCAAACTGAGTGTGAGTGTATGTGTGTGCAGCATGATACACAACCATCCCTGACTTGTCTCCTTGACTTGGAGACAAACACCAGAGAAGTTTCTTGTAGTTTTTCTTCAGACATTGATAATATAAAATATATTTTGATGTAAAGTCACATGTTTGTTTGGAAGACAAGATTAAAGATGTTAATTTGTTAGAAATTCTTTAAACTTTTTGTGAATAAAATACTTTAGCCCAAATTGTTTACTGTGATGATGAAATATGATCTGCTGACGTCTCTTTACAATGTGCTGATTATGTTGATATCAGGTCAAACTGCTCTACAGCTGCTTATAACTATAAATAAACATTGTGAGTATGAATCCTGTATTCAGTATCTTTACAGTAGATACATTCCATGGAATATTCTGCTGAACATTTTTATATTAAATTTATTTTAATTACCAGTTTTTAATGTCTCACTGCTGTTTTTAGCACAACAAACTGGATGTTTTGCATAAAGGAAGTCCACCAAAATAAAACGTAGGGAGCAGTTCAGGGGTCTCATTTATAAACGGTGCGTACGATCAAAATGGGGCCTGAAAGTAGCGTACGCCACATTAAAGCAAAAGTTGTGATTTATAAAAAACGAACTTGACTTGAAAACGTGCGCACCTGTGCGCCAACTCTGAACCGTGCGTACGGACATTTTGGAGACGAGGGGAATCAACGAGGCAGTTGGTGAGGTGGTGAACTGCAGTCAGACTGCATGTTACTCCTCTCTCACACGTCATTTCACCTCATACCAAATATTAATTATAGATTCATGTTATTATAAACATTCAGAACAACAATAATATCTATATTACAGCTTGTAGTGAGCTGTAGTTCTACTAAAAACATTTTTTAATAGTAAGAGAAATACATCAAATGAATCTCCTCCTCCTCGACAGGAAGTCTTTACTAAAGGAACAATTGGGTCTGAGGGTGTAATGCAGCGTTTGAGATGACAACAACAAGGTTCATTTAATGTTTTTAATGTATCATTTAAGGCACCAACAGTTGTCATCATGTCGTAAAACACTTTATTTCTTTAATTCATCAATCATGGAATTAATAGCGCTGATGGAGTCTCTCTGTGTCTGTATCACAGCTTCAGTCAGAACCCGACCACTGCTGGATGCACCGCGGTCACCGGCAGCACTGGTGCTGGGGACAGTCTGACGTCCTCATCCTCACCTATGTGCAAATGCTGAAAAGACACGACATATTAGTCTGTCTCCTTAAAACATGCTAACATTTGTTAACGTAGCCACGTATTACAAAAGGTGTTTTACCGGGTTTATTAGTTGTTTCTGTCAGGTCGGTGTCGCCCTCCTTCTCTGACACAAGACCGTACACCGTCCTGTCAGCTGCACTGACAGTCTGCACTGCAGACGCTGCAACTCGTAGTTTTTACTTTTATTTGTGACACCGCTGCTGTTTCCACCAAATAAAATGTCTCTCCTAGCCTCCCCTTCACCCACTAACACTTTAACATTCATCTCTGTGAAGTTTATCTTCTTGTTTTTTTGTTTAGTTGCGATATATCTCGTCTTCCTCATATGTATCAATATTCATGTCCTGCTTTGCATTGACCTTATATGACCCGGTTTGGGTGTGTTCAGGGCGGGACATGAGCCAAATTCACGTACGCACACTTCCAGGTAGAGTGTGATTTATAAAGGGGAAATTGCTTACAACTGTGCGTACGCATGGTTTTATAAATCAGAAAATTTTTGGGCGTATGCAAACCTTTTGTTTTGGTCGTACGTAGACTTTTAGTAGGGTTTCTACGCAATGTTTTATAAATGAGACCCCAGAACAGGTTATTCTAGTCAGCCAAAAAGACAAATTTTGCGTATTAACATTACATTTTCTGTTAAGTAATATTTAATACAATATAAACATTAAATATGTTTGATTATTTTAATTGTCCAGTACTAGATAAACCTCCACAGTTGTGTCCAGTGTGTCTCAGGAAACGTCCCACTGTGCTGTAGAGACAGTTCTCCATGCAGCAGGTCACACTGACGAGATGCTGAGTGAAGATAAAACACTCCTCAATGTGCAGCAGGAACCCCCAGAGCCTGGTGATTATTGAAAGAGCGCACCGAATTGGACCACGGAGGGAAAACAACGCTACACCCCGTACTCTGATTATGAGATTCCTCAACTACAGGGACAAGGAGGCAATCCTAAACGCAGCAAAGGCGAAAGGGGACATTCGCTACAAAGGGCAATGGATCCGGCTTTATCCAGACCTTGCTGCGGGTGTGCAACAACTCCGGACACGTTTTGATTCAGTTCGGGAAGATCTACGCAAATTGGGATTAAGACACGGCGTGACACATCAAGGCAAGCTGTTGGTGACTTTTGAAGAAAAGACACACATGTTTACGTCCCCAGCGGAGGCCCGTGTCATGATTCAGAAGATTCAGAATAAAGAAGTTGACTAATGTTGAACAGTTTAAACATGACTTTCCAGCAGTGAGTATTTCTAAAGTATATAAGGTATAGAACAATCTCACATAAATTGATCTATGTTTAAATTAATGTTTGAGAGATTTGTTACTAAGGAACTTTTCTGTTCAGCCAAAAGGCTTAAAAAAGGACTATCTATGCTTGTAGAGTGACCTAAATAATCTACTAGCGGTAAGGACTAAAAAAAAAACCATCTTGACATGTGAGCAGCGTCGGTGTTGCTGTTTTATGTTTTATTTAGAAGGGAGTGGTTAGACTGCTCCTCCCACCGTGTGGAACAGCCACACGCAATAGCCAGAGATGCAAAGAGGAGGGTGGGGAATGGGGAGGGGTCTTTGTTCATTTTGGTGTTCATGTGAGTTGGACCAAGTTAAGCTTCTCTGATGTTTTGTGTATTTTTATGTTATAGTCAAAGTGACATATGCTGAAAAAAGGACTATGTTTTCCATAATTTTTATATAGATTGTTAATATGGTGTACCAAAAAGATATAAAATTTGTCACTTGGAACTGCAGGGGACTTCAGCATTTCAAAAAGGTTAAACAAGTCATGACTAAGCTTAAGGACATGGATTCTAAAATTATAGTTTTGCAAGAGACACATCTGGTGGCAGAGGATGAAAAAAGGGTTAGAAGAAGGGTAATATACACTCACCGGCCACTTTATTAGGTACACCTGTCCAACTGCTCGTTAACACTTAATTTCTAATCAGCCAATCACATGGCGGCAACTCAGTGCATTTAGGCATGTACACATGGTCAAGACAATCTCCTGCAGTTCAAACCGAGCATCAGTATGGGGAAGAAAGGTGATTTGAGTGACTTTGAACGTGGCATGGTTGTTGGTGCCAGAATGGCTGGTCTGAGTATTTCAGAAACTGCTGATCTACTGGGATTTTCACGCACAACCATCTCTAGGGTTTACAGAGAATGGTCCCAAAAAGAAAAAATATCCAGTGAGCGGCAGTTCTGTGGGCGGAAATGCCTTGTTGATGCCAGAGGTCAGAGGAGAATGGCCAGACTGGTTGGAGCTGATAGAAAGGCAACAGTGACTCAAATAACCACTCGTTACAACCAAGGTAGGCAGAAGAGCATCTCTGAACGCACTGTACGTCCAACTTTGAGGCAGATGGGCTACAGCAGCAGAAGACCACGCCGGGTGCCACTCCTTTCAGCTAAGAACAGGAAACTGAGGCTACAATTTGCACAAGCTCATCGAAATTGGACAATAGAAGATGGAAAAACGTTGCCTGGTCTGATGAGTCTCGATTTCTGCTGCGACATTCGGATGGTAGGGTCAGAATTTGGCGTCAACAACATGAAAGCATGGATCCATCCTGCCTTGTATCAACGGTTCAGGCTGGTGGTGGTGGTGTAATGGTGTGGGGAATATTTTCTTGGCACTCTTTGGGCCCCTTGGTACCAATTGAGCATCATTACAACGCCACAGCCTACCTGAGTATTGTTGCTGACCATGTCCATCCCTTTATGACCACAATGTACCCAACTTCTGATGGCTACTTTCAGCAGGATAATGCGCCATGTCATAAAGCTGGAATCATCTCGGACTGGTTTCTTGAACATGACAATGAGTTCACTGTACTCAAATGGCCTCCACAGTCACCAGATCTCAATCCAATAGAGCATCTTTGGGATGTGGTGGAACGGGAGATTCGCATCGTGGATGTGCAGCCGACAAATCTGCGCCAACTGTGTGATGTCATCATGTCAATATGGACCAAACTCTCTGAGGAATGCTTCCAGCACCTTGTTGAATCTATGCCACGAAGAATTGAGGCAGTTCTGAAGGCAAAAGGGGGTCCAACCTGTTACTAGCATGGTGTACCTAATAAAGTGGCCGGTGAGTGTATGTTGGTAGTGCTTTTACTATCATTACCAAAACTATTTTGTTTAATGTTTTATTGCATATATCTGACCTTAAAATGTCTTCAAATACCATGTAACACTGAGCCAATATTTTAAAATCAATATTGCTATCATTGAGTGTATGACACTGAAAAAAAACCCTTTCAATAAAATTTGTATGGGGAAAAAAAAGGAAATTGTTTTATTACCTGCAATTTGTAATACGGCAGTACCCATAAGATTAATTTCAACATAAAACAAACACTGAATAATATATGGTTGGTCCTCTACGACATTCCCACACATCTCTCAAACAAGGCCTGCGACCACCTCTCAGAAGGGAGGCCTGTCCCCTGCCTCCTTTGATCAACATGTCTTCCTCGTCCTCCTCCCACCACTGCTTGACCTCCATTGTAACCTGGATCACCTGCTGACTCCATGTCAGCATATCAGCTCTTTACATACTCATTCCACAATGTGCACCCAATCATTAATAACAAGTTGGCAGAACTGGACAGCAAATATGGTTTGATTGTTTGTCTGTATCCATTCAGCAGTGAGAATGTTGCAACAGTTACTTTTCATTTTGAGTAGTTATATCAATTGATAATTAGATAATTGAAAGGAAATGAATAGACACTAATTTGAATTGTAATGTGTGAATTGCATTTTGAAACAGTAATACTTTGATGTGTCAAATTGAACAGGTGATTGTTGTTGAATGAACAAATGAGCTAAGTTTTATGTGTGTTGTATCCAAGCAATTGAGAAAAGAGAGTTTTGAAAAAAAATTGCATATTGATCATTGGTTGTGAGTTTTGTGTCTAGAGTTGTGACATCAAGGTTGTGAAAATTGTTGAAAAGTGATTGATAAAAACTGTAATTATGGTAGTTCAGACAGTGTATGTGTGTGGATCCTTTTCAGGCCATGTGGTAATTGATGACTCTGAGCTAAAGCCATGTATACTGCCGTTGTGTTGAAAACCCATTGTCTCCCTGCATAAGGGTGCAGCCACGTCCTGTTTCCAGTTTACTACTCAAATCCAGGTATTTATTCAGGAATTTGGAGATAAAGGACTGTCAGGGTACAGCAAAGATTGCAAAGAAACCAAACAGCATAGGGCTGCACACAGAGTTCTAACACTTAAACACTGCCAGTGTGACACAGTGCCTTTGGGCAAGGTGGAGCCATATAGCAAATAGAAAAGAGAAAGGCTATTTATGAGATTCCTGCTAAACAAGGATGTTTACACAATTTAGCATTAATCCAACTTAATCGGTTGATTAAAGTTAACTTCTTGTGGCAACACTTGGATCCAATCAGAAGGCAGGATCTGGATTGTTTTGGTAAAGATTATTAAGAATTATAAGGTCTTTATTGAAGTTTCCCACGTTATAGGCTGGTCTCCTTTAGCTGGCTTGAAATCATCAGCAGACAGTGATTGTTTTTTTAACTTTCTTTCAAAAAGACAATTTTTTTCTCATTTATTTCTTTAATTTATGAAAAACACCAAAGAAAACACATTAGTGCACAAAAACATCATTTTAAGTTGAATAAGGAGCACCTAAGTAATTATTAGCTGAAGACTTGTCATTCAGCTAATGATCAACTGAAGATGGATGGATCTCTGTGGTTCTGTTTCTGGTCATTGGACCATCAGGATCTGTGTGTGTGTGTGTGTGTGTGTGTGTGTAGCCCCACCTCTCATCCTATGACTGAAGGAGATATCAGTCCCCGTGACCCTGGAAAGCCTTTACTGAACAATAATACACAGACTTGGGTTAATAATTGTGCACCATGGGGTCAGTGGCGGAGCTAGACTTTTATCGTTGGGGGGGCCAAGGATATCTCTGGGGGGTCAACTGAAAATGACAACTAACACAGTTGAGAATGACAAGTACCAGTACTATACAGTGGGGCAAAAAAGTATTTAGTCAGCCACCAATTGTGTAAGTTCTCCCACTTAAAAAGATCAGAGAGGCCTGTAATTTTCATCATAGGTATACCTCAACTATGAGAGACAAAATGAGGAAAAAAAATCCAGAAAATCACATTGTCTGATTTTTAAAGAATTTATTTGCAAATTATGGTGGAAAATAAGTATTTGGTCACCTACAAACAAGTAAGATTTCTGGCTTTCACAGACCTGTAACTTCTTTAAGAGGCTCCTCGGTCCTCCACTCGTTACCTGTATTAATGGCACCTGTGTGAACTCGTTATCAGTATAAAAGACACCTGTCCACAACCTCAAACAGTCACGCTCCAAACTCCACTATGGCCAAGACCAAAGAGCTGTCAAAGGACACCAGAAACAAAATTGTAGACCTTCACCAGGCTGGGAAGACTGAATCTGCAATAGGTAAGCAGCTTGGTGTGAAGAAATCAACTGTGGGAGCAATTATTAGAAAATGGAAGACATACAAGACCACTGATAATCTCCCTCGATCTGGGGCTCCACGCAAGATCTCACCCCGTGGGGTCAAAATGATCACAAGAACGGTGAGCAAAAATCCCAGAACCACACGGAGGGACCTAGTGAATGACCTGCAGAGAGCTGGGACCAAAGTAACAAAGGCTACCATCAGTAACACACTACGCCGCCAGGGACTCAAATCCTGCAGTGCCAGACGTGTCCCCCTGCTGAAGCCAGGACACGTCCAGGCCCGTCTGCGGTTTGCTAGAGAGCATTTGGATGATCCAGAAGAGGATTGGGAGAACATCATATGGTCAGATGAAACCAAAATAGAACTTTTTGGTAGAAACTCAACTTGTCGTGTTTGGAGGGGAAAGAATGCTGAGTTGGATCCAAAGAACACCATACCTACTGTAAAGCATGGGGGTGGAAACATCATGCTTTGGGGCTGTTTTTCTGCAAGGGGACCAGGACGACTGATCCGTGTAAAGGAAAGAATGAATGGGGCCATGTATCGTAAGATTTTGAGTGAAAACCTCCTTCCATCAGCAAGGGCATTGAAAATGAGACGTGGCTGGGTCTTTCAGCATGACAATGATCCCAAACACACCGCCCGGGCAACGAAGGAGTGGCTTCGTAAGAAGCATTTCAAGGTCCTGGAGTGGCCTAGCCAGTCTCCAGATCTCAACCCCATAGAAAATCTCTGGAGGGAGTTGAAAGTCCGTGTTGCCCAGCGTCAGCCCCAAAACATCACTGCTCTAGAGGAGATCTGCATGGAGGAATGGGCCAAAATACCAGCAACAGTGTGTGAAAACCTTGTGAAGACTTACAGAAAACGTTTGACCTCTGTCATTGCCAACAAAGGCTATATAACAAAGTATTGAGATTAACTTTTGTTATTGACCAAATACTTATTTTCCACCATAATTTGCAAATAAATTCTTTAAAAATCAGACAATGTGATTTTCTGGATTTTTTTTCCTCATTTTGTCTCTCATAGTTGAGGTATACCTATGATGAAAATTACAGGCCTCTCTGATCTTTTTAAGTGGGAGAACTTACACAATTGGTGGCTGACTAAATACTTTTTTGCCCCACTGTATCTATATACACAGACACACACATATACATATGTGTGTGTCGATTTGAGCATTTTCCTCTTAACTGTTAGCTGGTCTTCATGGGTCCCCACTTCTTCTTCTGCTGGATAATCTTTGCTGTGGCAGCATGGCGTCCACAAACAACTTATGCTGCCTTCAGGTCGTATCGTAATTATGATAAATACCAAATATTGACGTTGAAATCGCACATGAACCCTACTCACGTTTTATTTTCCACCGGAAAACAGAAAAAAATGTTATGATACCCGACTTGTCAGCTCGGGCAGTGCTGAGATGAGATAACCTTTCAACATGGCGAGGTCAATATCCTGAGGATTGTGTTAAAAGTTCTTTACTGTTGTTGTTAAATGGTTAGTTTACAGCCTACACCATGCAGTGAAATGGCATACAGATTTAAAAAAAATATATATTCATAACATTGTAATTTCAAATTTTTTTTTATACTCAATAAATCCTCAACCAGGGAAATTCAAATCACTGCATTTTACCCATCTCTGGAGGAACACAGAACATTAGAACCAATTAGAACACAGAACATCTCCAGAGAGCAGAAGGCAGCTATTTAAAGCACCCAGGGAGCAGTGGGTGGGGGTTAAGGACCTTGCTCAAGCGCCCAAAGTAGCTCATCCAGGTGCCGAGCAAGATCTTTAGCCCCCACCCACTGCTCCCTGGGTGCTTTGAGTAGCTGCCCTCTGCTCTCTGGAGATGTTCTGTGTTCTAATGGTTCTAATTGATAGGATTAATTGAGTATATAAAAAAATTGTGTTGTTGTTGTTAGTGTTGCCTTTAAAAATACTGTGATTGGTTTCACCTCTTTAGAGCAGATGCTTGCTAGCAGTCAGTTGAGGATAGCCTCCAGTGTTACAATTCAACAAAGGCACACACACTGGTAATCTCCTCTTCACAACTGGGGAAGTTTATCTTTCCCATGCTACTTGAAGCCAGCATTACATGGTGTATATTGCACAAATAAGGCCAGCCACTGCGGAATAACGGTGGGTGACATGTCAATCACCTGGGGGGGGGGGCACCTGGGGGGGCCGGTGGGATGTCGGGGGGGGGGGTGCCCCCCCTCTAGCTCCGCCTCTGCATGGGATGTACTATATATCCTGGAGTGAACTTGGTCATTGTGTCTTGTTTACAGAGATTGTCTGTGTTAACACAAGCTCAGGAATTGTTCTCCTCCTTAGAGAAACACATTATATTTGCATCTGAATAATATGCCACACTGTATCCTTTATCCAGCATTATAAAGTGAAGGCTTTTTAGACAATGATTCATCCTATAGTTTGGTGCTTATCTGATTCAGATTATAAATTTTACAGCAACAAATTGATTCATGGCAAAAAAATCAAAATTCCCCACATAGAGATGCGTCCATCGATTTTCTGAACCTGCTTCTTCCTTTTCAGGGAGGTGGTGTCTCCAGCGGTCATTGGACAAGAGAAGGGGGACACCCTGGACAGGTCGCCAGTCCATCGCAGGGCCACACATAGACAAAAAACCATTCACACACACACTCACACTGAGGGACAATTTAGAGTAACCAGAAACCGGAGTCCCCGAAGAAAACCCACGCATGCTTGGGGAGAACATGGCCAGCCTGGATTTGAACCTGGGACCTTCCGGCTGCAAGTCAACAGCTCTATCTATCGATTGATCAATCGATCACTCACTCACTCACTCACTCACTTGAGAGAAGATGTGCAGCTGCATTTTGTGCCATCTGGAGCCTCTGAAAGAGAGACTGATTAAGTCCAGCATAGAGGGCGTTGCAATAATCCAGCTGTGAGCTAATGAAGGCATGAACTGCCTTTTCAAGGTCAGCTCAGGATACAAATGGCTTGATCTTACTGAGGAGCCTTAGTTGGAAAAAACTTGGTCTAACGACTAATCTAACCTGCTTGTCCATTTTCAAGCTGCTGTCAAAAATAACACCCAAATTTCTCACAGAGGGAGGTATTTAAGGGCCAAAACCTGGTGAACTGTGAGGTGAATCAGGGCTGAGCAGGATTTATTTAGTCTTTCCTTCATTTAAATAAAGGAAATTCTGTGAGAGCCACTGCTTGATGTTTTGAAGACACTCATTGAGGAGATACAGAGCAGCATCACACACAGGTAGAGCTGAAGGTCGTCTGCATAGAAGTGAAACTGAACTTTGTGACTAGAGATTAGTTGACCAAATGGCAGCATGTACAGTGAAAACAAAATAGGTCCAAGACCTGCGCCACCGTACACCCCCACATAGAAATGACTAAACTTTTTCTGTTAGAGTAAAAAGTGTTTGTACCAAGTATGATCAACATGTTGATTGTTATTTAATCCAGTTTGAAGTTAATATTGTCAGAGAGTCTTCTCAAAGAATAAAACACAACATTTCTGGTTCTCAGTGGGTGGGGCTAAAATTATCACAAAATATCAACACGTGGTAAATATAGATCATAAGATCCTATTAAAGAGGCTTGGATATGATATCAGGATTCAGGGAACTGCATTAAACTGGTTTGAATCATATTTAACTGAAAGATTCCAGTTTGTTCATGTAAATAATGAATCTTCTTTATGTACCAGAGTCAGTCATGGAGTTCCTCAGGGTTCAGTGCTTGGACCAATCCTCTTTACTATATATATGTTACCGCTTGGTAAAATTATTAGACAATATGGTATAAAATTCCATTTTTATGCTGATGATACTCAGTTATATCTATCAATGAAACCTGATGAGACCAACCAGCTGCAGAGATTACAAGCTTATCTTAATGACGTAAAATCTTGGATGACGCTTAATTTTTTGCTTTTAAACTCAGAATTTCAGAGGCTCTGGTAATGGTTTTGGGGCCTGAGAGCCTTAGGAACAAGCTGTGTAGTCAGTTATCTACGTTGGATGGCATTAAAGGTGGTATATGGAATATTTTCATTAAAAGCAATATTTTTAACAAAATAATACCTCCACTGGGTGTTTAGAGGGTTGTAGAATGAAAATACAGCATTTCCTTTAAAAATTATATTCTGAAGTAAAATATAAAATATTAATCTTGACGGGCACAACGTTGGTATTTTGTTTACATCTACCAGCCAGAAGCTGGCAGAGCAGCGGGCACCATTTTAGGTTCTCTAATACCGTAAATAATCCAGCACAGTGCTTCTTCACTTCTCATATGTCTAGTTCAGCTCTGGGGCACATGAGAAAGCTCCCTCAGGAGGCGGGCTCTTAGATCGAATTAGCCAATAACAGATCTGCATTGCCAAACTGAAGAACTTAATTTAGCCAATAAACACAGAGAAAATAACTTCATGAAGGACGATTTTTGAAGCGCCCCAAACCACGTTAAAATACCATGAGATTATCTGCTATCAAACAGCCGTTAAACGAGAAAGGAAAGCAGTCGAGGCTTCACTCAGAGCTAGCTGGATGTAGCTATGCTAACTCGGTTTGTTTATAACAAGCAGCACTGATCCTGGATGGTTACAGGAGTGAGGAGGGATATGAAACATCTGTCTGAAAATATAAAGAAGAGAACACCAGGAGACACACGGATAACAGAAGTAAGAACAATGTTTTCTTTTTGTTTTCTGGTGGAATAAAACTGAACAGAAGGGAAACTTGTTAAACCCAGTGATAGAGAAGTCTGTAAAGAAAAACAAGTTGTTAGGAAGTTTAATATTATAACTAGTAGATGTCTGTAAGTTTATTATAATATAAAACCAGTTTTCCAGGTGTGTGACACCATCCTGCTGCACATTGAGGAGTGTTTTATCTTCACTCAGCATCTCGTCAGTGTGACCTGCTGCATGGAGAACTGTTTCTACAGCACAGTGGGACGTTTCCTGAGACACACTGGACACAACTGTGGAGGTTTATCTAGTACTGGACAATTAAAA
Source organism: Pachypanchax playfairii (assembly GCA_006937955.1). NCBI lineage: Eukaryota > Metazoa > Chordata > Actinopteri > Cyprinodontiformes > Aplocheilidae > Pachypanchax > Pachypanchax playfairii. The sequence goes on along the minus strand of SSNP01000315.1, from coordinate 191,526 downwards.
TGATCAAACATGTTTAATGTTTATATTATATTAAATATTATTTAAAATACAACATTTAATGTTAATACAAAAAAAATTGTCTGTTTGGCTGACTAGATTAACCTGTTCTGGTGATTTTTTTTTTTATTTTACAATTGTTGATTGTCTGGCAGCAGTTTATGAACGCTCCCATCTCCTCATCAGTCTGATGACCTCCAGCTGCTGGTGATCAGCCTGCTACACACTCCGGCAAAGATCTTGCTCCGGGAAGATGACTCACTCGACACACAAAAATACACACACACACTACTGCAAGTCACAGACCCTAACATCATCTGGCTTTAGTGCAGACATTTACAAGTTCAAGTTTATTCATTTATAAAGTTCCAGTTCATGACAAAGTCATTTCAAGGCACTTCACAGAAAAATCAATCAATTAATAATAAAACATTTTCTATCTAAGGAATCAGCTGATTGGGTTGAATCCTCCATCCTGAGCAGCACGATTGGCGACAGTGGAAAGGAACGACTCCCTTTTAACAGGAAGAAACCTCTAACAGAACCAGAACCAGAACCCGGCTCAGGATGACCGACTGAGGTCTGAGCTGACTGGAAAGAGACACACATTGATGGATTTTGGCCAGTCCTCTTGTCTATAGAAAGATAAACAGAGAAACAGTTAATGACAGCAGCAACAATCAATACAAACATGGAGAGTGGAATTATTCAGCCCCCTGAGTAAATACTTTGTAGAACTACCTTTTGCTGCAATTACAGCTGCCAGTCTTTTAGGGTCAAATGCCCCTTTTCCACCAACAAATCGGCACGGCGCGATTGAGAGCGGTACAGTATAGCGCGGATCAACTCGCTTGAGGCGGTGGAAACATAAAGCGGACGTAAGTGGGGATAGGGGCGTGCCCATCTGGCTATGAAAAGTGGCGCGCAAAAGTCTTTGTCCGCGACGTCACAGCGCGTGAAAAAACAACAACAATGGCGGATATAAGTGTGTTTTTGTACTTTGCACTCTGTCTGTGGATCATTTTGGTTGGTTTGATTTTTGGTTCTTGTGGAGGAAGTCGCCATTGTCCAAAGTTAATTGTATTTCAAAATAAAATATTTGTATTGTTGCTGGGAGTTTTTTTAAAGCCTTTTGCGGGAGCGCTTCTGAATCACATCTGAATCACACCACGTGAACACCACACACAGCCGAGCCAATCAGGGGCTACCACTACGTAGTAGTCGTGTCACTGGTAGCAGTTTGCTGGACCAATCAGTAGACAGGTGGGCGTGTGGGCCCGCTTTGGGCTCGCTTTGGGCTGCTTCGGACCACCGAGGAGGTGGTCTGAAAAAAGAGGCCAGGTTGGCGCTGAATGACGCAGTTAAGACCCGAGAAAGGCGGTGGAAAAGGGTCCGCAGGGGGCTAAAGGGAACCGAGCTGCACCGTGTTCTGTCAGTGGAAAAGCGGCAAAAGATAACTGGCTGGCAAAATATTTTTTGGGTGGGGCTGCATAAATTAATTTAAAGGTGGTATATGGAACTTGGAACAGAATAACACAGCATAAAGCCTTCAGCCATCTGGGTGCCAGGCTCGTTAACCCCCCCGTGCGCTCCGCTGCTGAGGTCGACCAATATTCCTCACCAAACCCACTCTGATCCCCACCCTGATCAAAGCAGGATAATAAAATATCATGAGTTCAGTTCACTAATCATGTTCTCCAGTTCAGCTGATCACACACTGACTCTGATAAAAGCAGCTCTTACCTGTTTGTAGTTCAGTCATCGATTCAGTCCGTGGTAAAGAGTTCATAGTACATAAACCCATAGTTCATACACACCATCCTGCACGCACCACTTATCCAATAAAATCTAAAAAAGCAATAAAATCCTCCGTGGTGTATCTTCCAGTCCAAATATTGACCTGAAGTCCCTCCACTTCACCAACATGTAGCTACGTGTTAGCTTAGCAGCTAATGAAAAACATTTCCACACAGAACTTGCTCGTCACATGGGAAACCCCCTATGGCAGGTAAATAATGTATATAATTACCACATGTACCCGGTGCTTCCAGCTGCTTGACCTGCAGACTCCACAGTACCAGCCTCGCTGTACTGGAGTATTTACAGTATTAATCAACCCAAAATGGTGCCCGCTGCTCTGCCAGCTATTGGCTCGTAGATGTAAACAAAATGCCAAATGCCAATGTGTACCCGCCAAAATTATTATTTTATAATATTTTACTTTAAATATAATTTTTAAAGGAAATGCTGTATTTTCATTCTACAACCCTCTAAACACCCTGTGGAGGTTTTATTTTGTTAAAAATATTGCTTTTAATGAAAATGTTCCATATTGCATCTTTAAGTGATGGTCAATAAAACATTTGTAAAGATGAGTTAAATTAAATCCTGTAGTAAAAAAAATATTTTCAACTTCAGTTAAATATTTAACAAAGACTTTATTCAATTGTAAATGAAAAAAAATCACCAGAACAGGTTTATCTAGTCAGCCAAACAGACAAATTTTATGTATTAACATTAAATGTTGTATTATAAGTAATATTTAACATAATATAAACATTAAATATGTTTGATCATTTAATTGTCCAGTACTAGATAAACCTCCACAGTTGTGTCCAGTGTGTCTCAGGAAACGTCCCACTGTGCTGTAGAGACAGTTCTCCATGCAGCAGGTCACACTGACGAGATGCTGAGTGAAGATAAAACACTCCTCAATGTGCAGCAGGATGGTGTCACACACCTGGAAAACTGGTTTTATATTATAATAAACTTACAGACATCTACTAGTTATAATATTAAACTTCCTAACAACTTGTTTTTCTTTACAGACTTCTCTATCACTGGGTTTAACAAGTTTCCCCTCTGTTCAGTTTTATTCCACCAGAAAACAAAAAGAAAACATTGTTCTTACTTCTGTTATCCACGTGTCTCCTGGTGTTCTCTTCTTTATATTTTCAGACAGATGTTTCATATCCCTCCTCACTCCTGTAACCATCCAGGATCAGTGCTGCTTGTTATAAACAAACCGAGTTAGCATAGCTACATCCAGCTAGCTCCGAGTGAAGCCTCGACTGCTTTCCTTTCTCGTTTAACGGCTGTTTGATAGCAGATAATCTCGTGGTATTTTAACGTGGTTTGGGGCGCTTCAAAAATCGTCCTTCATGAAGTTATTTTCTCTGTGTTTATTGGCTAAATTAAGTTCTTCAGTTTGGCAATGCAGATCTGTTATTGGCTAATTCGATCTAAGAGCCCGCCTCCTGAGGGAGCTTTCTCATGTGCCCCAGAGCTGAACTAGACATATGAGAAGTGAAGAAGCAGGAAATCATATTTTATAAAGCAATTTCTGTCTTTCAGAAATCATTTATACAAACTTCTCAGTATATAAATATACATATGAGTGTTTTTAACTCTAAATACATGTAATTTTTATTGAAAAAAATATGTTTCTTATTTGTTGGCACATAGTGATTTTGGTAGGGAGGGCTGCACCATAGCACCCTCTATTGGCCAGCCGCCACTGGTTAAATACAATCCAGGGGCGGGGCTTCAGGAGGGGCTGGGAGGACGGTATGCCCCCGGCCCGGACATCAGAGGGGCCCAGCTTAGAAGTTTGAAGTGAGAGATGGGCCTCTTCCACATCTGAAAAAACTGGTGAAGACAGGCCAGAACACGGGCCCTTTTATAATTCTCACTCAGCGGAGGATGGAGTTTGGGTTCTGATTACAGAAATGCGCAAAATTCAAGCAGGGTTTATATGCGTTGCCCAGTCAGGTTTGAGTCATGGATGCTAAAAGCTTTACAAGAAAGACTTTAGTGATGTAGTAGGTGTAAAATATTGAATTAAACGTTGTCCTGCATCACTGGCTTTATTTTCACTCTCGCATTGAGCTTTATGACGCGCAAATTTACAAGTTAATCACCGATATTGCATCCAAGTGCATTGTGGGTAAAACTCGTTATCTAAGGGCCCGGTCATTTGCTCCGCCCCCCCACCCGGCTCTGATTTGTTCCGCTAATGATACCTGTGTGACAGATCAAGATGAGCCTTCCAAGAGGCTTTTTCGAGGTCCTGGAAGGTTCCATGTATTGTCCAAATTTCACAACCATCAGTAAGAGGAGTGGTGGTGGTGGTGGTGGGGGGTACATTTAAAGTGTCATAGGGGACACTAGCAATGCCCCAAACCTTTTGAACTCAGGTATGTTCAGGTCCAGGCCACAATCTTAGAAGTTTCATGCTGATCCAAGTCAATTTGCAGATTTGATAGTAGAAGATTTGTCAAATTTAGAGAAATAAAGTTTGCAGTGCCTTTAAGGCCACACCCCCTGGCAAAAAGTTACAGATTTTTGTCCCCTGTAAGATCAAGTAGTTAAACAGTTATCTCACCAAGTTTCAAGTTGATGGTGAAGCAGGGCAGACCTCAAAGAGCAAAATATGGTACTTCCGTTTCCCAGTGGGCGGGGCGAGTTATTACAAAATATTAACATATGGTTTGGTTGATGAATCAACTCATCTATAAGGTGCAGATTCTGTCATTTTTGAGTGAGTTATTAAAGTTTTTCTGTGTATGGAGAGAAGCCAGAGTTTGACGATAAGCCACGCCCACACCATAAAAGTTATACAAAATATTTTGATAACTTTTAATCACCCATGCCTTAACACTGTTCTGACCAAGAAGTTCTTTGAAACAGAAGGTTTGAAAAAACAATGACTGACTTCCTGGTAGGTTTAGGCCACACCTCCAAGTGTTTTTTTTATTGGGACTAATATGTTTTATAAAGTCACCATAGTTCACAGCAGTAGTCAGCAAAATTTAACATGCCTTGGTGAATGTTGAAGTTCCCAAAAAAGTCATTCAGTTGTCATAATAAAAAAATTGGAAAAATAAACAGCAAAGATACAACAGGTCTTCTCACCACCTTTGGTGCTCGAGGCTCGAAAAGCAAACCTGCACCAAACATATAGTTTCTCCATAATGTAATTTACACCTGAAATCAAGTGTCTTACATTTATTTAATAATGATTATTTAATTCCTTAACCATGAAAACATAATACAGTGGTCGACAGTTATATACACAACCTCGGTGTCCAGCAGTTTTGTGCATATAAACGTTGTGTGTATTTATCTGTCGGTGGTCATTTGGACTGTAAACACGAGTAGCAGTGTTCAGTATTAATAACAGATAATCAGAAATGATGTAATAACACAATTACAATATATTAGTAGAATAAAACTCTCAAACAGAGGGAGTTGTATACTCATAGAGAGGATCCACTATGACACTATAAGTAAACAGATGTACCAGATACGCGCGCGCATGGACACGACGGTAAGGACACAGATTAAGTTACAGTTAGTAACAGAACAGAACGGTTTTATATATCAGATATTAATAACTCATGATCAGGTAATAAAAACTAGAACAAATGTTACATGTGACACTATTTCACACTGAAGAAGTTGGTGATTATTTTTTGGTGATCGTCTGACAGCTTCAACCAGACGAGCGTGTGTGTAAACGCCAGATCAGTCTGGTTCCACTAACCTAACAGAGAGTGTGTGAGAGAACACCAGATCAGTCTAGTTCCACTAACCTAACAGAGAGTGTGTGAGAACACCAGATCAGTCTAGTTCCACTAACCTAACAGAGAGTGTGTGTGAGAACACCAGATCAGTCTAGTTTCACTAACCTAACAGAGAGTGTGTGTGAGAACACCAGATCAGTCTAGTTCCACTAACCTAACTGAGAGTGTGTGTGAGAGAACACCAGATCAGTCTAGTTCCACTAACCTAACAGTGAGAGTGTGTGAGAACACCAGATCAGTCTAGTTCCACTAACCTAACAGAGAGAGTGTGTGTGAGAACACCAGATCAGTCTAGTTCCACTAACCTAACAGAGAGAGTGTGAGAACACCAGATCAGTCTAGTTCCACTAACCTAACAGAGAGAGTGTGTGTGAGAGAACACCAGATCAGTCTAGTTCCACTAACCTAACAGTGAGAGTGTGTGTAACACCAGATCAGTCTAGTTCCACTAACCTAACAGAGAGTGTGTGTGAGAGAACACCAGATCAGTCTAGTTCCACTAACCTAACAGAGAGAGTGTGTGTGTGAGAACACCAGATCAGTCTAGTTCCACTAACCTAACAAAGAGTGTGTGAGAACACCAGATCAGTCTAGTTCCACTAACCTAACAGAGAGAGTGTGAGAACACCAGATCAGTCTAGTTCCACTAACCTAACAGAGAGAGTGTGAGAACACCAGATCAGTCTAGTTCCACTAACCTAACAGTGAGAGTGTGTGTGTGAGAACACCAGATCAGTCTAGTTCCACTAACCTAACAGAGAGAGTGTGTGTGTGAGAACACCAGATCAGTCTAGTTCCACTAACCTAACAGAGAGAGTGTGTGAGAGAACACCAGATCAGTCTAGTTCCACTAACCTAACAGAGAGTGTGTGTGAACACCAGATCAGTCTAGTTCCACTAACCTAACAGAGAGAGTGTGTGAGAGAACACCAGATCAGTCTAGTTCCACTAACCTAACAGAGAGAGTGTGTGAGAACACCAGATCAGTCTAGTTCCACTAACCTAACAGAGAGAGTGTGTGTGTGAGAACACCAGATCAGTCTAGTTCCACTAACCTAACAGAGAGAGTGTGTGAGAGAACACCAGATCAGTCTAGTTCCACTAACCTAACAGAGAGAGTGTGTGAGAACACCAGATCAGTCTAGTTCCACTAACCTAACAGAGAGTGTGTGAGAACACCAGATCAGTCTAGTTCCACTAACCTAACAGAGAGTGTGTGTGTGAGAACACCAGATCAGTCTAGTTCCACTAACCTAACAGAGAGAGTGTGTGTGAGAACACCAGCGGAGGTTTACAGTCATATAACTAGTGAGAAACAGAGATTTAGTCAGATGCATGTATGATACCTCCACATGTTTAGTGTATATAAATGTATGGATTCTCTATGATGCAGGACCGTGCCCAGTAGTTTTGTGCGTATAAGTGTTGACCACTGTAATATCATTTGGAATCACTTACTTTGATATTAATACCAGTACAATAGTCATCCATGAAAAACAATATTTCCACAATGGAGGGGTTTTCTGATCACTCCCAAAATTGAATTAACCGATGTACATGCCATTCTCAATGTTTCCTTAAAAGTTCTTCCATATTTATACCTTGTAACACTTATCCTGTTAACTGACAATAAATAAATCAACATCACCAAAAACATTATCTCCTTGGTGGAAGTACAGTTTAAAACACTACTGAGATTTACAGGCATCAACAGAGCTCAAACTTTCTAGTGACGGAACTGAAATGGAATCTGAGGTTCTTTAGGAAGAGTGACACTCGTTTATTCCAAGTGTATCTGTCTGCAGCCTGCAAGACAGTGGGCATGTCGTGTAGTGGGCATGTCGTGTAATGACGTCACTACACGACACGCCGTGGTTTCTTAAAGGTATATGAGCCCAAGTAGCTAGTAACGCAGTTTGCGCTTTCTTTACCTACAATAAATATATTCAAAAGCGTACAAACGTTGATATTCTTTGATGCTGCTACGAGAAAATACATGAGAATTAATGAGCAAAATAATAATGAATCATGTCGGCCGTTGTGTATAAAATCTTAATGTCCATTTATTTGACGGGCGGGGGAGGAGGGGGGCGTTATGTGTGATGGCAGTAATTTTNAGACAGACCTTGTAGTGTGAAAGCGCTTTGAGTGGTCTGAATGACTAGAAAAGCGCTATAAAAATACAGGACATTTACCATTTACCATGTACCACATACGCGCGCGCATGGACACGACGGTAAGGACACAGATTAAGTTACAGTTAGTAACAGAACAGAACGGTTTTATATATCAGATATTAATAACTCATGATCAGGTAATAAAAACTAGAACAAATGTTACATGTGACACTATTTCACACTGAAGAAGTTGGTGATTATTTTTTGGTGATCGTCTGACAGCTTCAACCAGACGAGCGTGTGTGTAAACGCCAGATCAGTCTAGTTCCACTAACCTAACAGAGAGAGTGTGTGTGAGAACACCAGATCAGTCTAGTTCCACTAACCTAACAGAGAGAGTGTGTGTGAGAACACCAGATCAGTCTAGTTCCACTAACCTAACAGAGAGTGTGTGTGAGAACACCAGATCAGTCTAGTTCCACTTACCTAACAGAGAGTGTGTGTGAGAACACCAGATCAGTCTAGTTCCACTAACCTAACAGTGAGAGTGTGTGAGAGAACACCAGATCAGTCTAGTTCCACTAACCTAACAGAGAGAGTGTGTGAGAACACCAGATCAGTCTAGTTCCACTAACCTAACAGAGAGAGTGTGAGAACACCAGATCAGTCTAGTTCCACTAACCTAACAGAGAGAGTGTGTGTGAGAACACCAGATCAGTCTAGTTCCACTAACCTAACAGAGAGAGTGTGTGTGTGAGAACACCAGATCAGTCTAGTTCCACTAACCTAACAGTGAGAGTGTGTGAGAGAACACCAGATCAGTCTAGTTCCACTAACCTAACAGTGAGTGTGTGAGAACACCAGATCAGTCTAGTTCCACTAACCTAACAGAGAGTGTGTGAGAACACCAGATCAGTCTAGTTCCACTAACCTAACAGAGAGTGTGTGTGAGAACACCAGATCAGTCTAGTTCCACTAACCTAACAGAGAGAGTGTGTGTGAGAACACCAGATCAGTCTAGTTCCACTAACCTAACAGTGAGTGTGTGAGAACACCAGATCAGTCTAGTTCCACTAACCTAACAGAGAGTGTGTGAGAACACCAGATCAGTCTAGTTCCACTAACCTAACAGAGTGTGTGTGTGAGAACACCAGATCAGTCTAGTTCCACTAACCTAAGAGAGAGAGTGTGTGTGAGAACACCAGATCAGTCTAGTTCCACTAACCTAACAGTGAGTGTGTGTGTGAGAACACCAGATCAGTCTAGTTCCACTAACCTAACAGAGAGTGTGTGTGAGAACACCAGATCAGTCTAGTTCCACTAACCTAACAGAGAGAGTGTGAGAACACCAGATCAGTCTAGTTCCACTAACCTAACAGAGAGTGTGTGTGAGAACACCAGATCAGTCTAGTTCCACTAACCTAACAGAGAGAGTGTGTGTGTGAGAACACCAGATCAGTCGAGTTCCACTAACCTAACAGAGAGAGTGAGTGTGAGAACTCCAGATCAGTCTAGTTCCACTAACCTAACAGAGAGAGTGTGAGAACACCAGATCAGTCTAGTTCCACTAACCTAACAGAGAGAGTGTGTCTGAGAACACCAGATCAGTCTAGTTCCACTAACCTAACAGAGAGTGAGTGTGAGAACACCAGATCAGTCTAGTTCCACTAACCTAACAGTGAGTGAGTGAGAACACCAGATCAGTCTAGTTCCACTAACCCAACAGAGAGTGTGTGAGAACACCAGATCAGTCTAGTTCCACTAACCTAACAGAGAGTGTGTGTGAGAACACCAGATCAGTCTAGTTCCACTAACCTAACAGAGAGAGTGTGTGTTAGAACACCAGATCAGTCCAGTTCCACTAACCTAACAGAGAGTGTGTGTGTGAGAACACCAGATCAGTCTAGTTCCACTAACCTAACAGAGAGTGTGTGTGAGAACACCAGATCAGTCTAGTTCCACTAACCTAACAGAGAGTGTGTGAGAACACCAGATCAGTCTAGTTCCACTAACCTAACAGAGAGAGTGTGTGTGAGAACACCAGATCAGTCTAGTTCCACTAACCTAACAGAGAGTGTGTGAGAACACCAGATCAGTCTAGTTCCACTAACCTAACAGAGAGTGTGTGTGAGAACACCAGATCAGTCTAGTTCCACTAACCTAACAGTGAGAGAGAGTGTGAGAACACCAGATCAGTCTAGAACCACTAACCTAACAGAGAGAGTGTGAGAACACCAGATCAGTCTAGTTCCACTAACCTAACAGAGTGTGTGTGTGAGAACACCAGATCAGTCTAGGTCCACTAACCTAACAGTGAGAGAGTGTGTGAGAACACCAGATCAGTCTAGTTCCACTAACCTAACAGAGAGTGTGTGTGAGAACACCAGATCAGTCTAGTTCCACTAACCTAACAGTGAGAGTGTGTGAGAGAACACCAGATCAGTCTAGTTCCACTAACCTAACAGAGAGAGTGTGTGTGAGAACACCAGATCAGTCTAGTTCCACTAACCTAACAGAGAGTGTGTGAGAACACCAGATCAGTCTAGTTCCACTAACCTAACAGAGAGTGTGTGAGAGAACACCAGATCAGTCTAGTTCCACTAACCTAACAGAGAGAGTGTGTGTGAGAACACCAGATCAGTCTAGTTCCACTAACCTAACAGTGAGAGTGTGTGTGAGAACACCAGATCAGTCTAGTTCCACTAACCTAACAGTGAGAGTGTGTGAGAGAACACCAGATCAGTCTAGTTCCACTAACCTAACAGTGAGAGTGTGTGAGAGAACACCAGATCAGTCTAGTTCCACTAACCTAACAGTGAGTGTGTGAGAACACCAGATCAGTCTAGTTCCACTAACCTAACAGAGAGTGTGTGAGAACACCAGATCAGTCTAGTTCCACTAACCTAACAGAGAGAGTGTGTGTGAGAACACCAGATCAGTCTAGTTCACCTAACCTAACAGAGAGAGTGTGTGTGAGAACACCAGAACAGTATAGTTCCACTAACCTAACAGAGGTGTGTGAGAACACCAGATCAGTCTAGTTCCACTAACCTAACAGAGTGTGTGTGTGAGAACACCAGATCAGTCTAGTTCCACTAACCTAACAGAGAGAGTGTGTGTGAGAACACCAGATCAGTCTAGTTCCACTAACCTAACAGTGAGAGAGTGTGTGAGAACACCAGATCAGTCTAGTTCCACTAACCTAACAGAGAGTGTGTGAGAGAACACCAGATCAGTCTAGTTCCACTAACCTAACAGAGAGAGTGTGTGTGAGAACACCAGATCAGTCTAGTTCCACTAACCTAACAGAGAGAGTGTGTGAGAACACCAGATCAGTCTAGTTCCACTAACCTAACAGTGAGAGTGTGTGAGAGAACACCAGATCAGTCTAGTTCCACTAACCTAACAGAGAGAGTGTGTGTGAGAACACCAGATCAGTCTAGTTCCACTAACCTAACAGTGAGTGTGTGTGAGAGAACACCAGATCAGTCTAGTTCCACTAACCTAACAGTGAGAGTGTGTGTGAGAACACCAGATCAGTCTAGTTCCACTAACCTAACAGAGAGAGTGTGTGTGTGAGAACACCAGATCAGTCTAGTTCCACTAACCTAACAGTGAGTGTGTGTGTGAGAACACCAGATCAGTCTAGTTCCACTAACCTAACAGAGAGAGTGTGTGTGAGAACACCAGATCAGTCTAGTTCCACTAACCTAACAGAGAGAGTGTGTGTGAGAACACCAGATCAGTCTAGTTCCACTAACCTAACAGTGAGAGTGTGTGTGAGAACACCAGCGGAGGTTTACAGTCATATAACTAGTGAGAAACAGAGATTTAGTCAGATGCATGTATGATACCTCCACATGTTTAGTGTATATAAATGTATGGATTCTCTATGATGCAGGAACGTGCCCAGTAGTTTTGTGCATATAAGTGTTGACCACTGTATTATGTTAATGATACCTGGCGATAAAGCTTGGTTCTGATTCAAAGTTATCAGAGAAATGAAGTGCCAAAGGGAGAAATGGTGAGAGGATAGAAACAGTTAAACATGTCAGCAGCTGTACTGTCTATGTGGTTATTTCAGTTACCTTAGTGTGGCAGCTCTGAAAGGTGGAACTGGTTATGATGTTGCACTGTTTCTGAGCCCAGGCTGCCCGGTAGCGGTTGGAGGCACAGGGATCACTAATCAGCTGGGCATCAGGGCAGCTGGGTGACACTTTCCAGGTGTTACCAAAAAGTAAAACATCTGTCACTGTCTCCTGAGAGCGTGTAGTGAAATCATTCTTACTGTTGCCATCATAGTTGCCACAGAGACCACATACTTGACCCTATAAGGATGAAAATAAAAATCTGAAGATGAAAGAAATGTTCTCATGTTTGTTTAAAGTTTAAGCTTCTAATTACCTGCGACCTGAGTAAAGGAGTCAACATGATGTTTCTCTGAATTCATTTTATTATGATTAGCTGGAACCAGCTGATCAAAGATGCTGACAAATGCAGGTCTGTCAATGGAACAAAGTGTTTCCAAACAACAGGCCTGGATCAGGTCAGATCAATCAGATCATGCAGACTTTGTGTTTTACCTGAAAATGTGGACTGACAGATATGAAAAGACTGGTCTTCTGGTCCCACATAAGTACAAGCCCTGGTTTTATGGTCACCACCAGGTAAGCACCCATCTTCTGTATCTGAACAGCAAGCACCTGGATGTTCCCTTTTATGACATCAACGATCTCGTCTTTAAGCTGGAATTCATTTTCCTGTGGATTTCAGTATAAAATACAGACAGTTAATGTTCCTGAACTGTTGGTAGAATGTAGTCACACATCAGTATACTGTATATATATAGTATATTAGTGCTGTCAGTTAAACGCGTTATTAATGACGTTAACTGAAACCCATTTTAACGGCGTGCATTTTTTTATCGCGAGATTAACGCTCGTTCTATTTGGGCCAGCCCTTTGTAGTTTTTCTCCACGATTTTGCAAAAAACTCGTTACGTTAGAAAACTACAACATCAGTCCGGCTCCAGTAAGACCGGTCTTGTGCGAAAATGTGTTCCCCTGAAATATTCTGTTTCCCCTGTCTCGGGAGCACGCACCGCAGCCAGAGGGGCGGAGCCGACAAGCTTCACAGCCCTTCAGATCAGTTTCTCGCTAGACTGAAACTAGACTGATAAAAGGACAAGTTTCCCTGTCGAAGTTCTTGCTTTATTAAGTTTCCGTCAAATCAATGAACGAAAACGAAAATTGTTTTAAGTGTTTTTTTTACTCGCCGTGAGAATCAAGTCTCTCGGTATTCACGTACACTAAACCCGGCGGTTAGACTTGATTAGTCTGAGCTACAACAATGATTAATTTTACTCTGGGATTAAAAATACATTTTTGATTTTCAATTGAAATGATTATCATCCACCAAACACTATTTTCTATAACTTCTTGTTTGTTTAGGCTGCCATGTTTTTATATTACTTTATATACTGTATGTAGATGGATGAACGGACAGACAGTCAAAGTTACAGGGGGGAACGAGATATTTCAGCACCCTGAAATATTCCGTTCCGTGAGAGAGCTGTGGCCTTATTGTTACGTTCAAAACAAACTTGAAAGAATATGTTAAACCATCATTTAATTGCACTACAGGCTATTTTGGCTGATTTACCTTAACATGTGCACTTTATTTTATTTCGTATCCCCCTGTTTTGATCCCTGTTGAAGAGATGGCTTATGTGACACTTTTTTCTTCAGCCTTCTGTTGAACAGTGTTATATTGTGTGTGAGATCATTTTCTCCAACTGTGAATGACTGTTGAATTTAGGTATATGCCAGTGTTTTTTTTCAATAAAAACATTTGCACAAAGCAAGCCGATCCACTCTTCCATAAGAGCATTAAAATGAGAAAAAAATAACTGGGACAAAAAAGAAATCAAGGGACACTTGAACTAGATAATGTGCGATTAATCAAGCTTAATTGCGAATTAACTTGGACATAAATTCGATTAATCGCGATTAAATATTTTAATCGTTTGACAGCACTAATATATATATATATATATATATACAGTATATACTGTATATGTGTGTATGCGTGCATGCGCGTGTGTGTATATGTGTGTGCGTGCGTGTGTGTGTATACACTATATTACCAAAAGTATTCGCTCACCCACCTTTACTCATACTATGAACTGAAGTGCCATCCCACTACTAACCCATAGAGTTCAATATGATGTTGGTCCACCTTTTGCAGCTATTACAGCTTCAACTCTTCTGGGAAGGCTGTCCACAAGGTTGAGGAGAGTGTTTATAGGGATTTTTGACCTTTCTTCCAAAAGTGTATTGGTGAGGTCACACACTGATGTTGGTCGAGAAGGCCTGGCTCTCAGTCTCCGCTCCAATTCATCCCAAAGTTGTTCTATCGGATTCAGGTCAGGACTCTGTGGAGGCCAGTCAAGTTCATCCATACCAGACTCTGTCATCCATGTCTTTATGGACCTTGCTTTGTGCACTGGTGCACAGTCATGTTGGAAGAGGAAGGGGCCCGCTCCAAACTGTTCCCACAAGGTTGGGAACATGGAATTGTCCAAAATGCTTTGGTATCCTGAAGCATTCAAAGTTCCTTTCACTGGAACTAAGGGGCCAAGCCCAGCTCCTGAAAAACAACCCCACACCATAATTCCTCCTCCACCAAATTTCACAGTCGGCACAATGCAGTCTGAAATGTACCGTTCTCCTGGCAACCTCCAAACCCAGACTCGTCCATCAGATTGCCAAATGGAAAAGCGTGATTCATCACTCCAGAGAACGCGTCTCCACTGCTCTAGAGGCCAGTGGCGGCGTGCTTTACACCATTGCATCCAACGCTTTGCATTGCACTTGATGATGTGTGGCTTGGCTGCAGCTGCTCGGCCATGGAAACCCATTCCATGAAGCTCTCTGCGTACTGTACTTGGGCTAATCTGAAGGTCACATGAAGTTTGTAGCTCTGTAGCAATTGACTGTGCAGAAAGCAACCTCTTTGCACTATGCCAGGGGTGTCCAACTCCAAGCCTTGAGGGCCACTATCCTGCACATTTTAGATGTTCCCCTGTTTCACCACATCTGATTCAAATCTGCAACCTCTCAGCAACTCCTATAGAAGCCTGTTAACGACCTGTTCATCTGCAGCAGGTGTGGTGAAACAGGGGAACATCTAAAATGTGCAGGATAGTGGCCCTCAAGGCTTGGAGTTGCTCACCCCTGCACTATGCGCTTCAGCATCCGCTGACCCCTCTCCATCACTTTACGTGGCCTACCACTTCATGGCTGAGTTGCTGTTGTTCCCAAACGCTTCCATTTTGTTATAATAGAGCTGACAGTTGACTGTGGAATATTTAGGAGCGAGGAAATTTCACGACTGGATTTGTTGCACAGGTGGCATCCTATGACAGTTCCACGCTGGAATTCACTGAGCTCCTGAGAGCGGCCCATTCTTTCACAAATGTCTTGCTTCACAGTCTGCATGCCTGAGTGCTTGACTTTATACACTTGTGGCCAGGCCAAGTGATTAGGACACCTGATTCTGATCATTTGAATGGGTGAGCGAACACTTTTGGTAATATAGTGTATGTGTGTGCGTGCATGCATGTGTGAGGGGGTTACCTCCAAAAAGATCTTGATGGTCTTGGAGCAGGTGGTTCCTGTGGTCCCACATGGAACATTTTCCGTGATAATTCGGAAGCTTCCAGTACTGGGATCAGTACTACAGTAGTCCTACAAGAAAGTTCAGTTAGTTACTGGATCTGAAGCTTCCATGAAACTATGGTTTCCTATTGATGCAGTTGTTGTCTTTTATTACCATAAAAGTGTAATTAAACTCTGTTTCCCCCAAAAAAATCTTTGAACTACAGTATGCAACATAAAAGTTTTCTTTCTCATGTAGTTTGAAAATGTGGCAGAGAATTTAGTCTGTTGGAATAAAATGCTTTTAATTTGTCCCCTTGCTACCTTATTTAATCTCACTTTGGGGATGATTAATAACATATTTTTGAATTGAATTGAACCTTACCTGGAGGAGTGTGTATTCACAGTGTCCATTGAAGTCAAATCTCTTATCATCAAATGTAATGTAATGACCATCTCCATAGATTCCACAAACTGCATCACACACATTGGTGGTACATATGAACTTTCTTCCAGTGCATGAGCTGTGGAGACATACATGTCCAAATAAACTCAAGTTATCTGTCACACCTGTGGACAGAGGAAGGACTAGCCCACATCATGTGGTTTATTCTTCACTTCTTTTTAATCATGTTTGGATTTTTGTTCATCTCTTACAGAGGAAACATGGGCATGGAGGCTGGATGTTCTCCCCTCCCGCTCTGGAGCTCAAGGGACCCATGAAAGCCGGTTATACAGCCCCAAAGCTAACCCTAAGCCCCAATATTGATTTCAAAATCCCGCCAGGGCGGTCCCTGGAGATCCATAGCAGGAGGGGAGAACATCCAGCCTCCATGCCCAGGAGATAGCAGCCCAAACGGGGTAAAAAATCCCGCCAGGGCGGTCCCTGGAGCTCCAGAGCAGACCCGTTCATGTTAGAGTTGCTTTAGCCTGTTTGGAGGCACTCTGGCTGGGGAGAGGGACGTGCACAGGGTCCTGTCATCCACCCTGGAGTAACGGTTCTCCCTCTCCTCTCAACAGTTGCAAGAGGAGTTTGAGCTCCAGATTTTACAATAATGTCTTGTTGTTGCTTTGTATTGGACAGAAATTTTGATAAAAATAAATGACGACTGCAGCTGGTTCTACGTCTGGTTCTTCTTCCACCACTAGCAGGAAGCTGCTGCTGGTTCTTTCGCTGGGCGGTGACTGATATAAAATGACCAATCACATGAGGATCACACTGGGCCTTAGTCTCCTCCTCCAAACAGTCATAATTACTTTCCTTTCCAGCGCGCAGCCTCTCCTGGTTTGCCTTCACGCTCGTAGGAGAGCTTCATGTACAGGCGCCTGTTTGGAGATCCACACGCGCGGTTCATGAATACTCGTGTAATGAATCATACGCGGGCGTGTGGGGTGAATTCATGCGCGTGCTGTGGTTAAATGCGCGTGCGCGCTACAGAAAATCTCGCTCAGGCTTTTTGACTGAAATTTAATTCCATAAAACATCTTTTTCACATGATCTCTTGTAAAAAAAAAAATGGAATAAATAAAAACATTTCAAAAATCACAGGGAAATATGCGCAGAACATGTGTTTTACATCTTATCAATAAGTTCATTATGTCTTCTTTTTTCTCATATAACTATTCAATGTTTTTCTTGTTCAGACAAGAATGAGGATTTATTTATTTACCTTGACACTCGACTGTCATCTGCAGTCTTCCTCAAAAGCATCACCAGGTGTTTGGATGACGTGTCTTATCAGCTGTTTGTCCCTGTGGGCAGGACCAACCCAGCAGACCTGTCAGTTCTGCCAAGCTAGCCACACCCGCACCCGCTGTCTGGAGGAGGGAATCCCAGGTATGAGAGATCTGGTAGACCCCCTTGTCCTGGTTGATGGTCCCCTGGACTCGTTTCCTGCTCTGGATAGATTCCCTTATCAATTGTTTGTACCTGTAGCTTCCTGTTTTGATGATTTGTCCATGATCCCAGTCCATCGTGTGATTTAACCGTTTACATTGATGTTATGGATGATTTGTTTTTCTTCTGCTTGGCCAGCTTGGCAGAACTGACAGGTCTGCTGGGTTGGTCCCACCCACAGGGACAAACAGCTGATAAGACACATCACACTCTGAAGAAGGCTGCAGATGGCAGTCGAGTGTCAAGGTAAATGAGAAAATCCTTTTACATGTCTGAACAATAAAAACATTAAATGGCGTGCTTGTATAACACTTTACTCAAGTCCTATGACTCCCAAAGCGCTTCACACTACATCACAACATTCATCCATTCACACACACACGTGTTTGAAATAATGTTGTTTTTCTGAGTTGTCCTTGTTTTTCAGCCTGTTTCACATGTTCTCCATCTGTTGTTCAGGTCACCTGTTTGCACCCCCCCACCCACACACACACCCACACACACACCCACACACACACACAAAGCCTTTGTTTTCAGTCAAGTCCTCATCAGCTGCTCTATTGTTTTTTCTACCCATTCTGCTCAGTCTTCATGTAAGACGCTTCAGTTCCATAGCAGTTGATGGTAAAATACACAACTTCTCAGCAAAAATTAACCCGTTTAACACATGGTGTAAAACTCCGCCTCTTTTAGGACGTGACCGCTTTGAAGGAATCTCCTGAGCCCACTACTCAACTCAACTCAACTTCATTTATAAAGCACTTTATACAAAACAATTGTCGACCAAAGTGCTGAACATTTAAACATCAAAAATAAAAAGTAAAAAAACACATTAAATCCATAAATAATTGAAACCACTACAGCATGAGTAAACACATCAATCAGTATTAAAAGCCAGAGGAAACAGGCGGGTCTTCAAGAGAGTTTTAAACACTGACATCTTGTCTAATGTCCAGGGGCATCTGATTCCACAGCTTAGGTGCTACTACAGCAAAGACCTGATCACCTTCAGCCTGGTCTTAGGAAGGACCAGTAGCTGCTGGTCAGCAGACCTTAAAAGACTAGAAGAGGTGTGTATAATGTGTATACTAACCATGTGTTACAGTCCACTGTCAGTGTCTGTCCAGGTTGGTACACCTGTCCATTGTAAACACATGGACAGCTTGTCTCATTTATGCAGCCTCCTGCTCCATCTGATAACAAACCGTCTGGACACATGCAGCCAGATGTGCAACCTGAGCTTATCTGGAACCACAGAGTGAACAGGAGGATGCTTGAACAATGACATCAGACAGTTCGTTCAGTGATTCATCCCATCTGCTGTACTTACACAAGTCACATCCACAGTGCTGCAGCTCTTCTGACACTCAGTCCCAGTGGTCCCAGGCAGAGCAGTAGAGCAGTCAAAATAAATCATTGGGGCCACACATGATGTGGAAGCTGGAAGATAGAAATTTTAAGGTCAACATGTTATAAAAACAGATCACAACATGATTAATCACAATAGAACTGCATGTTTCAGATAAACAATCCTGTTACACTGAAAAGTATTTAAAAATCCAAGAACTCAGCCATCTTCAATTCAGTTCTGTTCTACTGACTCCAGTTCAGGTCCATGATGGTGCCGTGTCCACCTCAGTGTGTCGGAGCGCGCAACTTTTCTTGATTTTTGCTATTTTATCATTTTTTTCTGCGCCTCTCGGAGGTCATACACTAGGAATGAGCTCCTACATGTTAGAGACTCCGAGACTTTGGTTTCTACATTTCTCTCCCAAAGCGCAGAAGAGGCAAGCGAGCCAGCGCGCTGGTGCGTCTCCGCAGACGCTGAGCACGGACTGCGCTGCCTGGAATATTTTCTATCTAATCTGTGAACACTGTGCAACAAACTGATGGGACAAACTCCAGCTACTGGTGGGAAAAAACAGAGACCTTTAAACACCATCCGCTCTGTGCTTCATGGAGACGTGGCTGTATGGATCTACACCGGACTGCGGCGCGGAGCTCTCCGGCAAGGTGAAGGGTGGAGGAATCTTTTTCTATATCAACAGCAGCTGGTGTAACGACGTGACAGTGATTCAGCAGCATTCTGGGGACCTTTACACCTTCAGAACCTGTACACTTCCAGGACCTTTACACCTTCAGAACCTGTACACTTCCAGGACCTTTACACCTTCAGAACCTGTACACTTCCAGGACCTTTACACCTTCAGAACCTGTACACTTCCAGGACCTTTACACCTTCAGAACCTGTACACTTCCAGGACCTTTACACCTTCAGAACCTGTACACTTCCAGGACCTTTACACCTTCAGAACCTGTACACTTCCAGGACCTTTCCACCTTCAGAACCTGTACACTTCCAGGACCTTTCCACCTTCAGAACCTGTACACTTCCAGGACCTTTCCACCTTCAGAACCTGTACACTTCCAGGACCTTTCCACCTTCAGAACCTGTACACTTCCAGGACCTTTCCACCTTCAGAACCTGTTCCCTTCCTGGCCCTTTCCACCTTCAGAACCTGTACACTTCCGGGACCTTTACACCTTCAGAACCTGTACACTTCCGGGACCTTTACACCTTCAGAACCTGTACACTTCCGGGACCTTTACACCTTCAGAACCTGTACACTTCCGGGACCTTTACACCTTCAGAACCTGTACACTTCCAGGACCTTTCCACCTTCAGAACCTGTACACTTCCAGGACCTTTACACCTTCAGAACCTGTACACTTCCAGGACCTTTACACCTTCAGAACCTGTACACTTCCAGGACCTTTACACCTTCAGAACCTGTACACTTCCAGGACCTTTACACCTTCAGAACCTATACACTTCTAGGACTCTGAAATCTGCAGGAAAAATTGTGGCTGATTCTCATCCTGAATATAAAATCTTTCAGACTCTCCCCTTTGGAAGAGGGTCCGGTCCATCAGGACCAGGACCTCCTGCCACAGGAACAGGTTTTTCTCCTCTGCTAGTGGATGAATGAATAAGGCGCAGTAGTTTGGATTTTTGCACAAATACTTTGGACATGTAAATATTTCTGGTTCTTATGTTTCTTATTCTACTTTGATTTATTCTCTGTAGCTTCACACAAAACAAATTCCTTCTATTGTGTAAATAAAACTTGACAATAAAACAGATTCTGATTCAACTGAGTCCAGTCTAGACCCAGTGGGTCCAGGCAGAACTCATCCTGGTTCTCATTCTGCTGGAGGTTTCTTTGACAGGAAATGTTTTATTTTTACCAGTTGACTTGATGTTTCTGTAAAATGTCTTGAAGTGACTTGTCCTAAGACCAGCTGATTTATAAATAAAAGTGAATTAAGAGAAGGACCCTATTGATCATGTTGCAGAATCAGAAGCGGAAAAGCTGGACAGACAGAAGCTCGGGGTCAGACGTACAGACCCTCAGATCTGTTTTTGAGCAGGTGAGTGTTGAATAAATTATTGAGCCATTTACACACTGGTCCACTTAACCAGTCCAGTGTAGGCCTGTGTAACAGGACTGGACTTCTGGGACTGAAGCCAGACTGTGTACAGACACTTACGTTGTTGTTGTGTTCCTCCAGAGCAGCTAAGAACTCCATGTCTGCAGACACTGTAAACAGACGTGAGGCGAAAAACAAACAAAATTGAAGTCAGATGGTAAGTTTAATATTTACAAATGAATGTCGTATTTATCCGTTTTTACAGGAGGGAGGTGTTACCATGTTGCACCGTCTCTAAAAATAGCTTGTCCAGCAGGAATAATAGTGTCTTTATCGTAGCAGGGACAGCTGGCACTGGGCACACACTGCCCATCTTGGTTCATGTAGGTTCCCTCTGCACAGCCACAGCCATCAACCAGGGTGAAATTGGTCTGACATGAGTAGTCCACCTGGCTGAGAGAGTGGCAGGTACGACCACAGGTGGTCATGTTGTAGTCATACACTGTTCCTTCTGGACAGGATTCACTCAGTTTCCCTGGTGACAGAAAAGAAGAAGAGTAATTCAGCAGTTCAACGGTTTTATTGGGAACGCTAAGTTTTATGGATGATCAAGTTGACAGCTCTGCTGTTTCTGGAGGATCCATCCTGTCTATTGTAGATCAGGAGAACACTTGACTCACCACAGATCACTTCACGCCAACCGCTGATGTGGACTCCTGCTCCTGAGCAAGCGAACACGTATGAGGAGACTGCAGCACACATACAGTCCTCACTTCTCTCACAGCTACAGCTGTCATATATACAGTTCTGTCAGGAGACACAGACAGCATATTATTTAGGTTACTTAAACTTCAACAGTTTGACTGTCACAGTGTCTGGTTTTAAACATACGTCTCTGTAAGTGCTGGGGCTGATGACTGAGTGACAGGAAGCAAACACTCCGGTGGGGTCCATCAGTTTGGAGCACCAGTACCGAGCATAATTCTCTAAAAACACAAACAGAAGAATAATGAAAGATTTGTCCTGAAACAGATTCAGTTAAGTCAGAGTAGAAGTCAGCAGTTGGACTGATGGGATCTGCACCCCTGGTGATGTCCTGGGTGCAGGGATGTCCAAAATATGTTGTAATGTCAGGGCAGGTGATTCGGGTTTTCCACGTGTTAGCAAATGCTGCAGCTGTGCCCTCCACCAGCCCACTGACCACCCGGAAGTCATCACTGATTATGTTGTTGAAGTTCCCACACAGTCCTGTAAATACAAACATTTATCAACTCGTCAGAAACCTGACAGATAAACACCAGATCAAACTTTCATTGAAACATGGCAGGTGTGTTTTACCTGACATGGTTCCTTGGAGTGACACGTGAGCTGAAATGAACACCTGCATGATGGGGGACAGTTGGACAGTCAGCTGGACGCCCATGTTGGTGTTTATGAGGATGTAGAAGGAAGATGGTCTGAAAGCTCTCAGCTCAGCTGCAGAAGTCAAACACAAACAAAAGACAAGGTGAGATTCCAGGTTTGACGGCAGCTTCTCTTCATTTAAACTTAGTTTACACCAGGAGAAAAGCTGAGGATGCACCATGTCCATGTCTTGACTAAAGATAACCCTAAAAATGGCATCAAGTATGAAGCAATGATGATCGTTCAGTTTACAAAAACTCTAAAGACTTTTCTCTGAGGACATTTTTCATTTGGCTCGCAGTAAGAGCTGTCAGGTACGAGATGTCAGGTACAAGCTGTCAGGTACAAGATGTCAGGTATGAGATGTCAGGTACGAGCTGTCAAGTACGAGATGTCAGGTACGAGCTGTCAAGTACGAGCTGTCAGGTACGAGCTGTCAGGTACGAGATGTCAGGGACAAGCTGTCAGGTATGAGATGTCAGGTACGAGATGTCAGGTACAAGATATCAGGTATGAGATGTCAGGTACAAGCTGTCAGGTATGAGATGTCAGGTACGAGATGTCAGGTATGAGATGTCAGGTATGAGATGTCAGGTATGAGATGTCAGGTACAAGCTGTCAGGTATGAGATGTCAGGTACAAGCTGTCAGGTATGAGATGTCAGGTATGAGATGTCAGGTATGAGATGTCAGGTACAAGCTGTCAGGTATGAGATGTCAGGTATGAGATGTCAGGTATGAGATGTCAGGTACAAGCTGTCAGGTACAAGATGTCAGGTACGAGATGTCAGGTATGAGATGTCAGGTACAAGCTGTCAGGTATGAGATGTCAGGTACGAGATGTCAGGTATAAGATGTCAGGTATGAGATGTCAGGTATGAGATGTCAGGTATGAGATGTCAGGTATGAGATGTCAGGTATGAGATGTCAGGTACAAGCTGTCAGGTATGAGATGTCAGGTACAAGCTGTCAGGTATGAGATGTCAGGTATGAGATGTCAGGTATGAGATGTCAGGTACAAGCTGTCAGGTATGAGATGTCAGGTATGAGATGTCAGGTATGAGATGTCAGGTACAAGCTGTCAGGTACAAGATGTCAGGTACGAGATGTCAGGTATGAGATGTCAGGTACAAGCTGTCAGGTATGAGATGTCAGGTACGAGATGTCAGGTATAAGATGTCAGGTATGAGATGTCAGGTATGAGATGTCAGGTATGAGATGTCAGGTATGAGATGTCAGGTATGAGATGTCAGGTACAAGCTGTCAGGTATGAGATGTCAGGTACGAGCTGTCAAGTACGAGCTGTCAAGTACGAGATGTCAGGTACGAGATGTCAGGTACAAGATGTCAGGTACGAGATGTCAGGTATGAGATGTCAGGTACAAGCTGTCAGGTATGAGATGTCAGGTATGAGATGTCAGGTATGAGATGTCAGGTATGAGATGTCAGGTACGAGACGTCAGGTACGAGCTGTCAGGTACAAGCCGTCAGGTACAAGCTGTCAGGTACAAGATGTCAGGTATGAGATGTCAGGTATGAGATGTCAGGTACGAGCTGTCAAGTACGAGCTGTCAAGTACGAGATGTCAGGTACGAGATGTCAGGTACAAGCTGTCAGGTATGAGATGTCAGGTATGAGATGTCAGGTATGAGATGTCAGGTATGAGATGTCAGGTACAAGATGTCAGGTATGAGATGTCAGGTACGAGATGTCAGGTATGAGATGTCAGGTATGAGATGTCAGGTATGAGATGTCAGGTATGAGATGTCAGGTACAAGCTGTCAGGTATGAGATGTCAGGTACGAGATGTCAGGTACGAGATGTCAGGTACGAGATGTCAGGTACGAGCTGTCAAGTACGAGCTGTCAAGTACGAGATGTCAGGTACGAGATGTCAGGTATGAGATGTCAGGTACAAGCTGTCAGGTATGAGATGTCAGGTATGAGATGTCAGGTATGAGATGTCAGGTATGAGATGTCAGGTATGAGATGTCAGGTACGAGCTGTACAGTACGAGATGTCAGGTACGAGCTGTCAAGGACGAGATGTCAGGTACGAGCTGTCAGGTACGAGCTGTCAGGTACGAGCTGTCAAGTACGAGCTGTCAAGTACGAGATGTCAGGTATGAGATGTCAGGTACGAGATGTCAGGTATGAGATGTCAGGTATGAGATGTCAGGTATGAGATGTCAGGTATGAGATGTCAGGTATGAGATGTCAGGTATGAGATGTCAGGTACAAGCTGTCAGGTATGAGATGTCAGGTACGAGATGTCAGGTATGAGATGTCAGGTACAAGCTGTCAGGTATGAGATGTCAGGTATGAGATGTCAGGTATGAGATGTCAGGTATGAGATGTCAGGTATGAGATGTCAGGTACAAGCTGTCAGGTATGAGATGTCAGGTACGAGATGTCAGGTATGAGATGTCAGGTACAAGCTGTCAGGTATGAGATGTCAGGTACGAGATGTCAGGTATGAGATGTCAGGTACAAGCTGTCAAGTACGAGCTGTCAGGTACGAGCTGTCAGGTACAAGCCGTCAGGTACAAGCTGTCAGGTACAAGATGTCAGGTATGAGCTGTCAGGTATGAGATGTCAGGTACCAGATGTCAGGTACGAGCTGTCAAGTACGAGCTGTCAAGTACGAGATGTCAGGTACGAGCTGTCAGGTACGAGCCGTCAGGTACGAGCTGTCAGGTACAAGATGTCAGGTATGAGATGTCAGGTATGAGATGTCAGGTACGAGCTGTCAAGTACGAGCTGTCAAGTACGAGATGTCAGGTACGAGATGTCAGGTACAAGCTGTCAGGTATGAGATGTCAGGTATGAGATGTCAGGTATGAGATGTCAGGTATGAGATGTCAGGTACAAGCTGTCAGGTATGAGATGTCAGGTACGAGATGTCAAGTACGAGATGTCAGGTACGAGCTGTCAAGGACGAGATGTCAGGTACGAGCTGTCAGGTACGAGCTGTCAGGTACGAGCTGTCAAGTACGAGCTGTCAAGTACGAGATGTCAGGTACGAGATGTCAGGTATGAGATGTCAGGTATGAGATGTCAGGTATGAGATGTCAGGTACAAGCTGTCAGGTATGAGATGTCAGGTATGAGATGTCAGGTACGAGATGTCAGGTACGAGCTGTCAGGTATGAGATGTCAGGTACGAGATGTCAGGTACGAGCTGTGAGGTACGAGATGTCAGGTACAAGATGTCAGGTAGGAGATGTCAGGTACGAGATGTCAGGAACAAGATGTCAGGTACGAGCTGTCAGGACGAGATGTCAGGTACGAGCTGTCAGGTACGAGCTGTCAAGTACGAGATGTCAAGTACGAGATGTCAGGTAAGAGATGTCAGGTATGAGATGTCAGGTATGAGATGTCAGGTACAAGCTGTCAGGTATGAGATGTCAGGTACGAGATGTCAGGTATGAGATGTCAGGTATGAGATGTCAGGTATGAGATGTCAGGTATGAGATGTCAGGTATGAGATGTCAGGTACAAGCTGTCAGGTATGAGATGTCAGGTATGAGATGTCAGGTATGAGATGTCAGGTATGAGATGTCAGGTATGAGATGTCAGGTACAAGCTGTCAGGTATGAGATGTCAGGTACGAGATGTCAGGTATGAGATGTCAGGTACAAGATGTCAGGTATGAGATGTCAGGTATGAGATGTCAGGTATGAGATGTCAGGTATGAGATGTCAGGTATGAGATGTCAGGTATGAGATGTCAGGTACGAGATGTCAGGTATGAGATGTCAGGTATGAGATGTCAGGTATGAGATGTCAGGTATGAGATGTCAAGTACGAGATGTCAGGTACAAGCTGTCAAGTACGAGCTGTCAGGTACGAGCTGTCAGGTACGAGATGTCAGGTACAAGATATCAGGTACGAGCTGTGAGGTACGAGATGTCAGGTACAAGATATCAGGTACGAGATGTCAGGTATGAGATGTCAGGAACAAGATGTCAGGTACGAGCTGTCAGGTACGAGCTGTCAGGTACGAGATGTCAGGTACGATATGTCAGGTACGAGCTGTCAAGTACGAGCTGTCAAGTACGAGATGTCAGGTACGAGATGTCAGGTACAAGCTGTCAGGTATGAGATGTCAGGTATGAGATGTCAGGTATGAGATGTCAGGTACAAGCTGTCAGGTATGAGATGTCAGGTACGAGATGTCAGGTATGAGATGTCAGGTACAAGCTGTCAGGTACAAGATGTCAGGTACGAGATGTCAGGTATGAGATGTCAGGTACAAGCTGTCAGGTACAAGCTGTCAGGTATGAGATGTCAGGTATGAGATGTCAGGTATGAGATGTCAGGTACAAGATGTCAGGTATGAGATGTCAGGTACAAGCTGTCAGGTATGAGATGTCAGGTACGAGATGTCAGGTAGGAGATGTCAGGTACAAGATGTCAGGTACGAGATGTCAGGTACAAGATATCAGGTACGAGATGTCAGGTATGAGATGTCAGGAACAAGATGTCAGGTACGAGCTGTACAGTACGAGATGTCAGGTACGAGCTGTCAAGGACGAGATGTCAGGTACGAGCTGTCAGGTACGAGCTGTCAGGTACGAGCTGTCAGGTACAAGCTGTCAGGTACGAGATGTCAGGTACGAGATGTCAGGTACAAGATATCAGGTACGAGCTGTCAGGTACGAGATGTCAGGTACAAGCTGTCAGGTATGAGATGTCAGGTACGAGATGTCAGGTACGAGCTGTCAAGGACGAGATGTCAGGTACGAGCTGTCAGGTACGAGATGTCAGGTACGAGCTGTCAAGTACGAGATGTCAGGTACGAGCTGTCAGGTACGAGATGTCAGGTACAAGCTGTCAGGTATGAGATGTCAGGTACAAGCTGTCAGGTATGAGATGTCAGGTATGAGATGTCAGGTACGAGATGTCAGGTACGATATGTCAGGTACGAGCTGTCAAGTACGAGCTGTCAAGTACGAGATGTCAGGTACGAGATGTCAGGTACGAGCCGTCAGGTACGAGCTGTCAGGTACAAGCCGTCAGGTACAAGCTGTCAGGTACAAGATGTCAGGTATGAGATGTCAGGTATGAGATGTCAGGTACGAGCTGTCAAGTACGAGCTGTCAAGTACGAGATGTCAGGTACGAGATGTCAGGTACGAGCCGTCAGGTACGAGATGTCAGGTGCAAGCCGTCAGGTACAAGCTGTCAGGTACAAGATGTCAGGTATGAGATGTCAGGTATGAGATGTCAGGTACGAGCTGTCAAGTACGAGCTGTCAGGTACAAGCTGTCAGGTACAAGATGTCAGGTACGAGCCGTCAGGTACAAGATGTCAGGTACGAGATGTCAGGTATGAGATGTCAGGTATGAGATGTCAGGTATGAGATGTCAGGTACAAGCTGTCAGGTATGAGATGTCAGGTACGAGATGTCAGGTATGAGATGTCAGGTACAAGATGTCAGGTATGAGATGTCAGGTACGAGCTGTCAAGTACGAGCTGTCAAGTACGAGATGTCAGGTACGAGATGTCAGGTACAAGCTGTCAGGTACAAGCTGTCAGGTACGAGATGTCAGGTACAAGCCGTCAGGTACGAGATGTCAGGTACGAGCTGTCAGGTACAAGCTGTCAGGTACAAGATGTCAGGTATGAGATGTCAGGTATGAGATGTCAGGTACGAGCTGTCAAGTACGAGATGTCAGGTACGAGCTGTCAAGTACAAGCTGTCAGGTACAAGATATCAGGTACGAGATGTCAGGTACAAGCTGTCAGGTACAAGATGTCAGGTATGAGATGTCAGGTACGAGATGTCAGGTACGAGCCATCAGGTACGAGCCGTCAGGTACGAGCTGTCAGGTATAAGATGTCAGGTACGAGATGTCAGGTACGAGATGTCAGGTACGAGATGTCAGGTACGAGCCGTCAGGTACAAGATGTCAGGTACGGGCTGTGAGGTACGAGATGTCAGGTACGAGATGTCAGGTACAAGATATCAGGTACGAGCTGTGAGGTACGAGGTACGGGCTGTGAGGTACGAGATGTCAGGTACGAGATATCAGGTACAAGATATCAGGTACGAGCTGTGAGGTACGAGGTACGGGCTGTGAGGTACGAGATGTCAGGTACGGGCTGTCAAGTACAAGATGTCAGGTACAGGCTGTGAGGTACGAGATGTCCGGTACGAGATGTCAGGTACGAGATGTCAGGTACGAGATGTCAGGTACGAGATGTCAGGGACGAGATGTCAGGTACGAGATGTCAGGTACGAGATATCAGGTATGAGATGTCAGGGACGAGATGTCAGGTACGAGCTGTCAAGTACGAGATGTCAGGTACGAGCTGTCAAGTACGAGCTGTCAAGTACGAGATGTCAGGTACGAGATGTCAGGTACGAGCCGTCAGGTACGAGATGTCAGGTACAAGATGTCAGGTACGAGCTGTCAGGTACAAGCTGTCAGGTACAAGATGTCAGGTATGAGATGTCAGGTACGAGATGTCAGGTACGAGCCGTCAGGTACGAGATGTCAGGTACGAGATGTCAGGTATGAGATGTCAGGTACAAGATGTCAGGTATGAGATGTCAGGTATGAGATGTCAGGTACAAGATGTCAGGTATGAGATGTCAGGTATGAGATGTCAGGTACAAGATGTCAGGTACGAGATGTCAGGTACGAGATGTCAGGTACGAGATGTCAGGTACGAGATGTCAAGTACGAGATGTCAGGTACGAGATGTCAGGTACGAGATGTCAGGTACAAGATATCAGGTACGAGCTGTGAGGTACGAGATGTCAGGTACGAGATGTCAGGTACGAGCCGTCAGGTACGAGATGTCAGGTACAAGATGTCAGGTATGAGATGTCAGGTATGAGATGTCAGGTACAAGATGTCAGGTATGAGATGTCAGGTATGAGATGTCAGGTACAAGATGTCAGGTACGAGCCATCAGGTACGAGCCGTCAGGTACGAGATGTCAGGTATGAGATGTCAGGTACAAGCTGTCAGGTATGAGATGTCAGGTACAAGATGTCAGGTATGAGATGTCAGGTAAGAGATGTCAGGTACGAGATGTCAGGTATGAGATGTCAGGTACGAGATGTCAGGTACAAGCTGTCAGGTATGAGCTGTCAGGTACAAGCTGTCAGGTATGAGATGTCAGGTATGAGATGTCAGGTACGAGCGTCAGGTACGAGATGTCAGGTGCAAGCCGTCAGGTACAAGCTGTCAGGTACAAGATGTCAGGTACGAGATGTCAAGTACGAGATGTCAGGTACGAGATGTCAGGTACGAGATGTCAGGTACGAGATGTCAGGTACGAGATGTCATGTACGAGATGTCAGGTACGAGATGTCAGGTACGAGATGTCAGGTACGAGATGTCAGGTACGAGATGTCAGGTACGAGATGTCAGGTACAAGATGTCAGGTACGAGGTGTCAGGTACAAGATATCAGGTACGAGCTGTGAGGTACGAGATGTCAGGTACGAGATGTCAGGTACAAGATGTCAGGTACGGGCTGTGAGGTACGAGATGTCAGGTACGAGATGTCAAGTACAAGATGTCAGGTACGGGCTGTGAAGTACGAGATGTCAGGTACGAGATGTCAGGTACGAGCTGTCAAGTACAAGATGTCAGGTACGGGCTGTGAGGAACGAGATGTCAGGTACGAGATGTCAGGTACGAGATGTCAGGTATGAGATGTCAGGTATGAGATGTCAGGTACAAGATGTCAGGTATGAGATGTCAGGTATGAGATGTCAGGTACAAGATGTCAGGTATGAGATGTCAGGTATGAGATGTCAGGTACAAGATGTCAGGTATGAGATGTCAGGTACGAGATGTCAGGTATGAGATGTCAGGTACAAGATGTCAGGTATGAGATGTCAGGTATGAGATGTCAGGTACAAGATGTCAGGTATGAGATGTCAGGTACAAGATGTCAGGTATGAGATGTCAGGTATGAGATGTCAGGTACAAGATGTCAGGTATGAGATGTCAGGTACGAGATGTCAGGTATGAGATGTCAGGTACAAGATGTCAGGTATGAGATGTCAGGTATGAGATGTCAGGTACAAGATGTCAGGTATGAGATGTCAGGTACAAGATGTCAGGTATGAGATGTCAGGTATGAGATGTCAGGTACAAGATGTCAGGTATGAGATGTCAGGTACGAGATGTCAGGTATGAGATGTCAGGTACAAGATGTCAGGTATGAGATGTCAGGTATGAGATGTCAGGTACAAGATGTCAGGTATGAGATGTCAGGTACAAGATGTCAGGTATGAGATGTCAGGTATGAGCTGGCTGTCTATGGTTCCCCCGACACAGTCCCATAGGGGGTCCCACCAGTTGTAATGACCTTAACTCACCTGTA
Organism: Pachypanchax playfairii; assembly: GCA_006937955.1. Classification (NCBI taxonomy): domain Eukaryota; kingdom Metazoa; phylum Chordata; class Actinopteri; order Cyprinodontiformes; family Aplocheilidae; genus Pachypanchax; species Pachypanchax playfairii. Next base: position 161,091 of record SSNP01000315.1, on the reverse strand, counting down.
AACAGTGGAAGCTGAGAAGCAATGTTGTTCACATACACCTGTCCAGATGTTTGAATTTTAATAACCTGAAAAAGGACATTTGACATATTAATTTAAGGTCGTGGAAACTTGTACATCATTTCATACTCTTCTGGATCTGGTTTCGTGGTCACTCAACACATTGGACAAAGTTTCAAACTTAAGGCTGACAACGGGAGAGCCGTCATGCCAACCCTCCCGGCTGGGTTTACCATGGATTCCTGGAGCAAATGGAAGGTGGTATGCCTGTTTGTTCTGACAGTCGAGGACGTGGAGGATGTCTACATCTTTGGATTATTGATCGTGGGATACCTGCTGATCGGCGCTGGTGGTTACCTGATGTATCTACAAATTCTAAAGCTATGGAATGGATGGGCTGCATCTGGCAACACTTGGACTAAAAGATTTGGAGATCTGGATCGCAAACTGGATGCGGTCTCAGAGCAGTACCACAAACAGCAGGCTGCGAATCTCTAACGGGACCGGGAGGTTCAAGAACGGGTCCGCAAACTGGCTGATTGGGTTCTGGAGCTGAGCCAAACTGGGTGCGCTGCTGGATCTCAATTGATTGGCTGCTGTATGTAATTTGGAACTAATTTATTTATTTATTTTATTTGGCTGTATCTGATTTTTTCCACTCAAAACGTATCATAAGGACTCAAAGAACTGTTGAATTCTTCAGCTCTGCCCATAATCTCTCTTATCTTATTTCAGCTGGCCGTCAAGGCCAACAACATTCAAAATCCCCTGGAGCACCTAGCACTGAGACACACAGCCCCCCCCCCCCCCCCCCCCCCCCCCCCCCCCC
>SSNP01000315.1:116641-152282 GCA_006937955.1 Pachypanchax playfairii | reverse complement strand
ACTCCAAACAGTCCGCCTCCTTATATTTTTTTCCTTCTCTTTGAATTCTTGCTTGTATGTTCTCTCAATGTAAGTCGCTTTGGATAAAAGCGTCTGCTAAATGACAGTAGTAGTAGTAGTAGTAGTTTTTTGCCACTTGTTATGATGCGTAGCCATGGCAATAAGGCTCAAATAATCTTCAAATTGAAATCCTTGATCCCACATGAGCTAAAAAAAGAAGACAAAGGATGCAGGGCAGGAGCAAAGCAAAGAGAGAGAAAGAGGAAGTTTAAACCTTCACTTCCATCATTCATATTGGCAAATGTGAGAGCTGTTGCTAACAAAATGGATGAACTTGAAACTCTGTTGAAGACCCAGCCAGAGTATCAGGAATGCAGCATCATGTGTTTTACTGAGACATGGCTAAAGGAACATATCCTGGACTCCAGCGTGTCTCTGCCTGGCTTTCAAACAATACGAGCAGACAGAGATTTGAAGAGGAGCGTCAAAAGAAAAGGAGGTGGGATTGCTGTATTATTTAACAAAAAATGGTGTCATCCTGGGCATGCTGTTGGAAAATATCATCTCTGCAGTCCAGATATTGAACTTTTGGCTGTTGGTTTTCATCCATATTACCTACCGAGGGAGTTCACCAGTGTTGTTATAGTAACAGTTTACATTCCACCATCAGCTAATGCCAAGTCTGCATGTGACACTATTTGCTCAACTGTTGCTAAGCTACACACATAGCACCCTAATGCATTTGTAGCAATATCTGGAGATTTTAATCATGCCTCTCTCTCTTCTACACTGCCAATGTTTCAACAGTTTGTCAGCTGCTCCACCAGAGAAAACAAAACACTGGACTTGTTCTATGCAAATAACAGTGATCCATATAGGTCCTTTGCACGATCTGCTCTTGGTAAGGCAGACATTAATCTTGTTTTTCTATGCTCAGTATACAAACACATTGTCCAGAAGCAACCTGTGATCAAAAGAACTGTGAGGAGGTGTTCACAGGAATCTGAAGACATTCTTCGAGGATGTTTTGAGGCTACAGACTGGGATGCACTCTGTGAGCCACATGGAGAGGACATCAATGCTATGACTGAGTGTGTGACTGACTATTTTAACTTCTGTGTAGACAACATCATTCCCACCAGAGCAGTGAAGTGCTTCCCCAATAACAAACCCTGGATCACCAGTGACCTGAAAGAACTGCGGAACAAGAAAATATAGCTTTCAGGGAGGGGGACAGGGATGCATTAAAAAGTGTACAAAAAGAACTTTAAATCAATATTAGAAGCAACAAGAAGGTGTACAGGAAAAAACTGGAGAACAAACTCCAGCAAAATAATATAAGAGATGTGTGGTCAGGGATAAAAAAGATCACAGGCTTTAAGCAGAAGGAGAATCACTTGGATGGAAGTCTGGATAGAGCTAATGAACTGAACATTCTTCAACAAGTTCAGTTTAGAAACAAGACCAACATCTTCATCTCCTGTTGCAAGCCAAAAAGACCTCCCACTATCCCTTTATCCACAGCTTCCCTGTCACACCTAAACTGTCTCAACTTCTACCTCAGTGATGAATGCTGTTTCTGGTGCTTTTCCATCATATCCATCATAAGAAGAAGCTGGTGTCCCCATTGCCTCCACCTTCCGCCTGTCTGTATTTAGCAGTCAGGTGAAGAAGCAGCTGGAGAGACTGAACAGGAACAAGGCAGCTGGTCCAGATGGTGTAAGCCCCAGAGTCCTAAAGGCTCGTGCAGATCAGCTATGTGGGATTCTGCAGCGTATCTTCAACCTCAGCCTCACGCAGGAGAAGGTACCAGTTCTATGGAAAACATCCTGCCTTGTTCCAGGACCAAAGACATCTCACCCATTGGCCCCTAAAGACTACAGGCCTGTTGCCCTAACATCCCACATCATGAAAGTCTTGGAGAGACTCATGTTGGTCCACCTAAATAGGCAAACAAGCACATTTTAAGACCCACTGCAGTTTGCTTATTGCCGTGGAGTTGGAGTGGAAGATGGTATCATACACCTGCTTCAACAAACCCACTGTCATCTGGACAAAGCAGGCAGCACTGTGAGGATCATGTTTTTTTTTATTTCTCCAGCGCCTTTAACACAGTTCAGCCTGTTTTACTGTATAAAAACCTCTAGGAGAAACAGGTGGAGGCCTCCACAATCACCTGGATTAATGACTACCTCACAAACAGACTGAAGAGTTTTACATCTGACCAGGTGATCAGCAGCATAGGAGTACCACAGGGAACTGTACTCTCACCATTCCTTTTCACTCTGTACACTTCAGACTTTCAGTAAAGGTCAGAGTCCTGCCATCTACAAAAATACTCTGATGACTCTGCAGTTGTTGGTTGGATCAGAGATGGACAAGAGACTGAGTACAGAGAACTGGTGGACCACTTTGTTTCCTGGTGTGGGAACAATAATCTCATCTTGAATCTGAAACGAGATGATTGTGGATTTTAGGAAGAGCAGCAACATACCAAAATCTATTTCCATCATGGGAGAAGAAGTGGAGCTGGTGGAGGAGTATAAATACCTGGTGTTCACCTGAACAACAGACTGCACTGGAGACACAACTGTGATGCTGTTTTTAGGAAGGGACAGAGCAGACTGGACTTCCTCAGGAAGTTTAGATCCTTCAATGTTTGCAGAAAGATGTTGAAGATCTTTTATAAGTCTGTTGGTGAGAGTGTGATCACGTCTGCAGTCACCTATTGGGGGCGGAGCATCAGAGCAAATGACATGAAGACGTTGACCAGATTGATAAGGAGGGCTGGTTCTGTTCTGGGGACTGATCTGGATCCTCTTGAGTTGATTGTCCAAAGGAGGATGGTTCGTAAAATGAAAATCACCACGGAGAACCCTCATCATCCTCTTCACAACACAGTAACTCAACAACAGAGTGTCTTCAATCAAAGGCTTCTTCAGACAGACCGCTACAGGAGATCCTTCCTGTCTACAGCTAGAACCCTCTACGGGAGATCCTTCCTGTCTACAGCTAGAACCCTCTACAGGAGATCCTTCCTGTCTACAGCTAGAACCCTCTACGGGAGATCCTTCCTGTCAACAGCTAGAACCCTCTACAGGAGATCCTTCTTGTCCACAGCTAGAACCCTCTACAGGAGATCCTTCCTGTCAACAGCTAGAACCCTCTACAGGAGATCCTTCTTGTCCACACCTATAACCTTCTACAGGAGATCCTTCCTGTCTACAGCTAGAACCTTCTACAGCAACAGCTAGAACCCTCTACAGGAGATCCTTCTTGTCCACAGCTAGAACCCTCTACAGGAGATCCTTCCTGTCTACAGCTAGAACCTTCTACAGGAGATCCTTCCTGTCTACAGCTAGAACCTTCTACAGGAGATCCTTCCTGTCCACAGCTAGAACCCTCTACAGGAGATCCTTCCCGTCCACAGCTAGAACCCTCTACAGGAGAACCTTCCCGTCCACAGCTAGAACCCTCTACAGGAGAACCTTCCCGTCCAGAGCTAGAACCCTCTACAGGAGATCCTTCCCGTCCACAGCTAGAACCCTCTACAGGAGATCCTTCCCGTCAACAGCTAGAACCCTCTACAGGAGATCCTTCTTGTCCACAGCTAGAACCCTCTACAGGAGATCCTTCCTGTCAACAGCTAGAACCCTCTACAGGAGATCCTTCTTGTCCACACCTATAACCTTCTACAGGAGATCCTTCCTGTCTACAGCTAGAACCTTCTACAGGAGATCCTTCCTGTCTACAGCTAGAACCTTCTACAGGAGATCCTTCCTGTCCACAGCTAGAACCCTCTACAGGAGATCCTTCCCGTCCACAGCTAGAACCCTCTACAGGTAGAACCCTCTACAGGAGATCCTTCCCGTCCACAGCTAGAACCCTCTACAGGAGATCCTTCCCGTCAACAGCTAGAACCCTCTACAGGAGATCCTTCTTGTCCACAGCTAGAACCCTCTACAGGAGATCCTTCCTGTCAACAGCTAGAACCCTCTACAGGAGATCCTTCTTGTCCACACCTATAACCTTCTATAATGGCTCCCTGAAGAAGAACTGAGCTACAACAACACTTAATTTCCCTTCGGGATTAATAAAGTATTTTGATTTTATTTGATCAACCTTACAGAACAATATCCCACATTGGATGCTCATCCATCCATCCATCCATCCATCCATCCATCCATCCATCCATCCATCCATCCATCCATCCATCCATCCATCCATCCATCCATCCATCCATCACAAAGCAAAGCACTAGGAGAGATGGAGCTTTCTGTGCTGCTGTTTATGTCTGTGGAATGAGTTTCCAGAGTCCCTCAGGTTTCCAAACTCCACAGATAGGTATTCAAACACATTTTTGACAGAATATGTCTCTTATGACCATTGACCCATAACTCATTAGAGAATTAGAAATTAAAAAACAATCTGTGTTTTGATTTCTTCATCATATAACGACCCTTACCATCTTTGATGAAGTCATTGGATAGACCATCAAAGTTTCCGCACAATCCACAAGTCTGGTTCTGATATTTATTATCTATTTCAATCTGTGAAGATAAACAAACAAGAGTTACAGACTAAACAAATATTTTACACAATTTCATTAAAAGTATAATGTTGGTTAGTTTTTATGTCAAATAAAAGTATGTTTGCAAATGGCCCGCTTGCCATTAACACTCTATAAATATTTGGACAGCGTAAAATCAGTCACCAGAAAAATCCATGGAGTGAAATCTAAGGGAAAAATGTTGAAGATGTCCTGTTCATATGAACTGAATACATGAGGCTCAAAATGTGCAACAATGTATTGAAAGTGCCACAAAATCAATCAAATGACAGAAAGAATGTATTTGTTTGAGTTTCATACGTCTAAAGAGTCATCCAGATTCCAGAAAGCCTTGATACCCAGATCAGCTTCAACATGGATAGCAGATGTGGTTCTTCTGATCCTCACTCCCAATGTAACAAGTGGCAGAGTCGCTCTGCAGCAAACAGAAAAGTTTAATATGAACGTGAGACAGAGAAGCAGTGGACACAGTAGCTAATCTAAAACCTGTCCTCCGTCTCTGATGATCAAAACTGAAAGATTGCAGACAAAAGAACATAGAAAATGTTTTCCATAATCTTAATTATTAATGAAAAATAAAAATTATTCAACAATTCAAATTAAGTTTTCAGTTCTAGTAAATAAACTCTTGCTACCTATTCAGTTCGATTCAGTTTATTTATATAGAAAATGAAGGCAGGTCCAATGTCACTCCAGACCTGGGTCCTCATTTATCAATCGTTCGTAGAAACTGTCCTATATTTTATCCTACGAATGAAATTTAGAATCTTCGTATGAACAGTCAAATGTGTGGTGGCCACTCGTACACACATCATGTTAATAAATCCCACTTGTGCGTACTCAGGTCCTCGTGCCCGTTCACAGTCATTTACATACAGAAACGCCCTCAAATAGCCATATTTGGTAACAGCACTTCCTTTAAAGCCCATATCGGAAATCCCTAAAATAATGGCCAAGAGATCAAAATAAAAAATAAAAAAAAGAATTTTCTGTGACAGCAAGGTCCAGGTACTGGTTACAGAAATGGAACAGAACCAACAATTGCTGTTTGGTTCTCTCAGCTCGGTAGAAACCAATAAAAGAAAAATTACCGCCTGTGAGAGAGTTACAGATGCAATTAATGCACTTGGAACAGATGAGAGATCCCCTTCAGAAATTAAAAAAAGAAATGTCTCGATGTAAAACTACTCACGAAAAACATGTAGCAGATCACAGAAGGTTCAGAACCTCTATGGGAGGTGGACAGAACACCACAGAACTGTCCGCATTAACAGACATGTTTCCATCATAATTGGAGCTGTTGCTCTGACTGGTGTTACTGTACACGGAGACAGTGTAAACATCTTCACCATTAGAACACGCAGGACCGTCCAGTGTCCACAATGAAGACAAGTCAAACTTTTTATTATTATTATTTAAAGTAAAACACGTCCTTCTTAACCAGATAAAACAAGGAGACACTTATTATTTTATAATCGGTGCGCTCTTTATATATAAGTAAATTAAACAATTAGACACTTGGAGACAGGTAAATAATAGACCTATACACTTTATTTCCAAACAGAAGCTCATCCTGTCACACTGGAGGATCAGACGGGTCAATCAGCTGGTGGAAGAGTGCTCGGTGCGTAATGAGGACGCAATAAAGTTTATTTATTTATTTCAAGTTTATTTATTTATAAAGCGCCAGTTCATAACAAAGTCATTTCAAGGCACTTCACAGAAAAATCAATCAATTAATAATAAAACATTTTCTATCTAAGGAACCAGCCGATTGGGTTGAATCCTCCATCCTGAGCAGCACGATTGGTGACAGTGGAAAGGAACAACTCCCTTTTAACAGGAAGAAACCTCTAGCAGAAACAGAACCAGAACCCGGCTCAGGATGGGCGGCCTTCTTTAGAGAACATAAAGCCTCTTATGGAAGAGAAGGAGTAGTTGATGTTTGTGCTTCACACATAATGAATAAATAACCTAGTTATAATTTGAAACAGGCCTTTTTGTGATCAATTAATGTTTATTTAGAAAGTGCTATCTACAGGCGCCACGTGCGCTCACCCAACATCTGCACGGTCATGGAAGACGCGCTCCCTCCCTCCGGGATGCAGGTTCTGCCAAATCCTCCAATAATAGAAGATCAGCCATCCTGTCATCTCAAATACTTCTATCTTTATATCGTTGACCATTAATTATGCGACAAAGCTGATTTAATAACACACATAATTACTAATTGCTTCAGAGATAATTTGTGGATGAGGAACATGCATGGGTGACTGAGACCATCAGAATTTCAGTTCCATGTTCTACCACTAGATGCTGTGAGTACGCACGACCAGAGCTGTACTTATATTTAGGAACATTTCTATACACAAGTACAAATTGATAAATACCACACAATGCGTAGAATTGTTCCAACGCACGAAATACACACAGATCTGTGTGTAAGAACGATTGATAAATGAGGGCCCAGGTTCCTCTGATCACTGTTGTTTGCTGTATGTTGCTGACCACCTCTGTAATTGTATCAGTCAGTGGTTTGTTGATATGCATTGACTCTAATTGTCATTTTCTTTTATTTATATGAAAATAAGTTACTTAAATTATGAACCGCTAACTTAATAGAAACTACACAAACATCATCTTTTGATAAATATATCATGTGTGTGTGTGTGTAATATATATATATATTTTTTGCTGATCTCTCGGTGAGGCACACGCTTTCTGTTCTGGTCCCACCCCCCACCCCCCGTTTTCCCTGCTTTTTGTGCTTCTCTGAGTCTCCCACCCATAAATTCCTGAAGTATGAAATTATGGATCTGGTATCGTGGTCACTTACACACTGGAAAACTTTTCTACTACAATTGAGGCTCGTGAAGGGGGAGCCACCATGCTCAGACTCCACCCACGCTCTGTCGGTGGAGGACGGATATATTTGGATTACTGATCGTGGGAACCTGCTGATTGGAGCTGGCAGTCACCTGACGTATCGACAAATTCTAAGAAATGGAAAGTATGTAACTTTATCTGGCAGCACTCGGACTAACAAGCTCGGGGGGGTCTGGATCAACTTTTTTTTTTAACACAGGTTTATGCGTGCTTATATATATGTATGTATGTATATGTATGTGTGTATGTATTCTCCTGAGAGACCTTGGTTGACTTGAGCAATGTGCACCAGCCTCATGGGCCTGGCAGCCGGGAAAGTGATGGTCAAGCTGTTCTCTCTATCTCCATGTAATTTTCCCCCGTGGGACAATAACGGCATATCAAATCAAATCAAATATAGATTTCAGATTTGACTGCAAGTTCCATAAAATGAACCCGAACCAAATCCCTCCTATGAAACATTTTTCTTAAAAGAGCGAGTCATGAAAAGCTCTGCTACTGGAAGGGCAAAATATTGAAAACAAATTCCCAACATTCCCAACTCAGACAGTATGACAACAAAGAACAATGCGGGCCCGGCTGATTGGTTTGGACTGAACTCACATCTCGTCGTTGACCGTCACGGATGTGCTGGAGATCTCCACCACTGAACCATCCAGCTTCATCATGATGCTACCAATGGTGGAGATGTTGTTGACGATGCTGCGTCTCATCTGAATGATAAAACCTTCATAGCTTTCTTTACACTGGGAGACCAGAACATGGTTACAGGTGGAAGGACGTCGGAAGAAATTTCCATCAAAGGTCTTAAAGTGGTGGTTCCCCCAAGTTGTACACACTCGGCCAATGTGAGAAGAATTAGCTACAAAAACGAAACGTTAGAAAATAAAATAAAAATCATTTTTCATTTGATGACAAGTTTTATGCAGTTGTTAAGTATTTGTATGTTTACCTGAATTATGGCTCAATGTTTCAAGAGAAGAAACCAGAGTTTCTGTAGAAAACAGAAGAAAAAACATGTTTTAAATTTATTATTTAGTTTTCTCTAGTTAAAATCAAGATTCAACCCAATCAGCTGATTCTTTGGAACATTTTCACTAACTAGTTTTTTGTAACTTATTGAATCTGACTACTATTTACAACTGATTGAAAGGTTTTCATAAAGCTGTCTGGTGTGAATCTGATGTAAACTGAACTTGTTTCTTCTTCTTTCAGCTGCTTCCTTCAGGAGTCTCCACAGCATGTCCTCTGTCTCCATCTGTCCTCTGCATCTTCTCCTCTCAGACCAACCAACCTCATGTCCTCCTTCACTACATCCATGTCTTCTTTAGTGCACCTCCACCTCTCCAGATGTTCCTCCACCTGCTCTCACTACAGATAACATCTGCATCCTTCCATGTCTGTTTCTCCTTCCTTACTGTCCAACCTGGTAAAAGTCATCATACACGCTGTGTTTACCACCTCTACCTTCACCTTACGCTGCATGTCCCTGTACTCCTCTCTACTGTCTACTGTCCCCTCAACGTCCCACTTCTTCTTAGCTAACCTCAGAGTCTGACCTCTGTATATACACTCCTTCACTTCCTCATTCACCAAGTCTCCTTGTCTACTTTCCCAGAGGACACACCAAGGACTCGTCTCCCTGATCACACTAGCTGTAGTTGTCCAGTCATCTGGAAGCACCTCCTGTCCACCCAGAGTCTGTCTCCACTCATCCCTGAAAGACACCTCCTGTCCACCCAGAGTCTGTCTCAACTCATCCCTGAAAGACACAACACTCTTTTTGCTCTGTCTTCATTCTCTTCATCTTCTTCACCATCAGGATCATCCTACACACCACTGTCCTCTGCTGTCTGTCTTCACTGTGTCCTACTACTACTGTACAGTCACTAATCTCCTTCAGATTACATCATCTATGCCAGCTGTAGTCAACCTGTGTGTTCCTACCTCCACTCTTAGAAGTGTATCTATGTTCCTCTTCTGATAGAAAGTCTTCACTACAGCATGTCCATCCTTTTAACAAAGTCTCCCACCAACTGTCCTTCCTGTCCTGGATACCAAACCTTCCATCACTTCCTCATCACCTCTGTTACCTGCACCAACATGAAGTCTGCTCCAATCAGCACTCTCTCACCTCTGGATACTCTGCATCACTTCATCTAACTCACATCCTACCTGTGGGACACGCCCACTGACATCATGAAACACCTTCAGGTTCCAGCTTTAGACTCGTCCCTCTATCTGAGACTCTTTTCACCTCCAGAACATTTTGAACAAACTCTTTCCAGATAATTCCTGTTCCATTCCTCTTCCTATCAGCACCATGATAGAACAGATTCAATCATTCTCCTAGACTCCTGGTCTTTTGGACACACAGTCTGTCCACCTTCCTCCTCCTGGTCTTGATACATGTCCATCTGGTCTTTTGGACACGCAGTCTGTCCACCTTCCTCCTCCTGGTCTTGATACATGTCCATCTGGTCTTTTGGACACACAGTCTGTCCACCTTCCTCCTCCTGGTCTTGATACATGTCCATCTGGTCTTTTGGACACACGTCCATCTGGTCTTTTGGACACACAGTCTGTCCACCTTCCTCCTCCTGGTCTTGATACATGTCCATCTGGTCTTTTGGACACACAGTCTGTCCACCTTCCTCCTCCTGGTCTTGATACATGTCCATCTGGTCTTTTGGACACACGTCCATCTGGTCTTTTGGACACACAGTCTGTCCACCTTCCTCCTCCTGGTCTTGATACATGTCCATCTGGTCTTTTGGACACGCAGTCTGTCCACCTTCCTCCTCTTGGTCTTGATACCTGTCCATCTGGTCTTTTGGACACACGTCCATCTGGTCTTTTGGACACACAGTCTGTCCACCTTCCTCCTCCTGGTCTTGATACATGTCCATCTGGTCTTTTGGACACACAGTCTGTCCACCTTCCTCCTCCTGGTCTTGATACATGTCCATCTGGTCTTTTGGACACGCAGTCTGTCCACCTTCCTCCTCCTGGTCTTGATACATGTCCATCTGGTCTTTTGGACACGCAGTCTGTCCACCTTCCTCCTCCTGGTCTTGATACATGTCCATCTGGTCTTTTGGACACGCAGTCTGTCCACCTTCCTCCTCTGCATCATGTCTCTAGTTTTCCAGTCATAGTCTCTACATTCAAGTCCTGACTCATTCAGTCTGAGACTCTGGACTTTCCTTTTGTCTCTCTGTCTATGAACACACCTTCTTCCACCCACAGTAGTCCAGTTTCCATCAGCAGGTTAACAGACCTGGTGGTGGTTGTTGTAACCCGGGCCTGGACTGGTCTAGTATGGACATCAGATTTGTGATTTGCATCTTTGTTTATTTGGCATTAGTCTAATATCAGATGCCGTTTCTGACACAAACCCTCTGCATTTATTGCACCTGGAGGGTAATATTTAGGGTCCAGTATCTTGCCCAAGGACATTTCAACAGAGTCTGTTGGGACCTGGAATCAAACTGCTAACCTCCTGATCAGAGGACAATCACCTTCTCCATTAGGATACCACCCCAAAGAATCTCAGTATAAATGTACTTTAACTACTAAACTAACCCTGTTTTAAAACACATTCAGCAGCAGTAAGTTAAACATCTTGTTTTAAATCCATTTGACATAAAGGAATAAAAGATTTACCATCCTGAGCGAGTGCACCAAGCAGCCTGGTCAGGTAGATGAACCATAGTGTTAGATGGAGTATATGGGTCCCCATGTTGGTCCCACGGCTTGACTCACAATGACAGGACTTAGCAGAAGGACTTGTCTTTTATAAGGTGGAGTTGCACCGCACACAAGATGACAGGTTGTTTACCCAGATTGTTTACCCATTACCCAGGAACAAATTTTTCCATCCGTGTCACAGCTCCACCCTCTTTTTCCAATAATCTGATTGAAGCTTTTATACCTGATGGAAACAAGAAGAAGAATACTTTGAGTGTCAACTGGAAAAACTTATAATAGAAAGTAAAATCTAACAATTTTTGCAGTCTAATAGCATCTACTGGACTGGTATGGAAGTCCAACAATGCTCCTGATTTAGTTGGTTTACGGCTCAGAAAAAGAACTATGATGTAAATATGGTGATACATTGGTAATGTCTTAATAAATCGAGAAATTTATAATGTAATGATTAGAACACATTTCATTATCATAACAATATAATAAAAACGTAGGAGCTGTAGACATGAACCAGCTCCAGTAGTTACTGTTTTAAAACTTCATCATTATCATGTCAATTACTGATAATCTCAGTAAAGCCTAAGGTGTGTGTGTATACGTATGTGTGTGCATATATGGGTGTGTCTATGTGTGTGTGTGTTTGTCTGTGTGTGTGTGTGTGTGTGTGTGTGTGTGTGTGTTTGTCTGTGTGTGTGTGTGTGTGTGTGTGGTGTGTGTGCATGTGTGTGTGTGCATGTGTGTGTGTTTGTCTGTGTGTGTGTGTGTGTGTGTGTGGCATGTGTGTGTGCATGTGTGTGTGTTTGTCTGTGTGTGTGTGTGTGTGTGTGTGTGTGTGTGTGTTGTGTGTGTGTGTGTGTGTGTGTGTGTGTGTGTGTGTGTGTGTGTGTGTGTGTGTGTGTGTGTGTGTGTGTGTGTGTGTGTGTGTGTGTGTGTGTGTGTGTGTGTGTGTGTGTGTGTGTGTGTGTGTGTGTGTGTGTGTGTGTGTGTATGTGTGTGTGTGCATGTGTGTGTGTTTGTCTGTGTGTGTGTGTGTGTGTGTGTGTGTATGTGTGTGCGTGTGTGTGTCTGTGTGTGTGTGTGTGTGCATGTGTGTGTGTTTGTCTGTGTGTGTGTGTGTGTGTGTGTGTGTGTGTGTGTGTGTGTGTGTGTGTGTGTGTGTGTGTGTGTGTGTGTGTGTGTGTGTGTGTGTGTGTGTGTGTGTGTGTGTGTGTGTGTGTGCATGTGTGTGTGTTTGTCTGTGTGTGTGTGTGTGTGTGTGTGTGTGTGCGTGCGTGTGTGTGTTTGTGTGTGTGTGTGTGTGTGTGTGTGTGTGTGTGTGTTTGTCTGTGTGTGTGTGTGTGTGTGTGTGTGTGTGCGTGCATGTGTTTGTCTGTGTGTGTGTGTGTGTGCATGTGTGTGTGTTTGTCTGTGTGTGTGTGTGTGCATGTGTTTGTCTGTGTGTGTGTGTGTGCATGTGTGTGTGTTTGTCTGTGGGTGTTTTTGTGCATTATGAAAATCTTAATATGTGTGAAAACTCTTTTACACTTTGCAGGTATTTTGCTGATGTTTGTGCAAAAAAAGCCAAATTTGTGAAACAAGTGGGTCTAATACAGTCATTCTTACTACTGGGACTTTACTGAGGTCATGAAAGCATTTTAAAGCATTTTAAAAAAAGGTTTTAAGTAAGTTTGATAATGGCATCCCACTAACCTGGAAAAATTGTATATAACTTGGAGCGATAGTGTGTGCAGAATAAACGAGGAGGGTCTGCCTGCGGCCTGCAAGACGGAGGCGTGTCTTGTAGTGGGCGTGTCATGTAGTGACGTCACTACCCGACACGCCCGCTACAGAAGCGTAAATCATGGTAAACCACGCGAGACTGCCGAAATAAAACAGAAGTTCACATATTCAGTTTCTACATTTCACAGAGCCATTCACATGACATAAATTCATAAAAAAAAAAAACATGTACATCAAGTACCAGATTAAAAATTAATGGTTTAAGATCTTCCGCTTCACTATGAACACATTTGACAGACCAAAAAGAAAAGTATTTAATGGTTGTTTGTCACAAAAGGAGGGAGATGCACACAAAGTTATGTTGTGTGTGATCAGTGATGTGAGTGCATGTGTGGTGGTGTGTGGAATAAAGAAATCAGACTTCCAAACAAATGCCAGGAGGTGTTACAGGTAAGAGGGACAGCTACTGAGCTTGAGGAGAGGCACGTCACATCTAAGTACTTTCCATTCTAAGCTCAGGTTGCTGCGGATGACCCAGCTGGTGATCAGAGAGAAAGTACGGAGGCTCATCACACGGCTCTAGCCTACAGAATGATTTCACAAATTAATTCCCCATTATATTAAGACTGAATAAAATTACTGCCATCACACATAACGCCCCCCTCCTCCCCCGCCCGTCAAATAAATGGACATTAAGATTTTATACACAACGGCCGACATGATTCATTATTATTTTGCTCATTAATTCTCATGTATTTTCTCGTAGCAGCATCAAAGAATATCAACGTTTGTACGCTTTTGAATATATTTATTGTAGGTAAAGAAAGCGCAAACTGCGTTACTAGCTACTTGGGCTCATATACCTTTAAGAAACCACGGCGTGTCGTGTAGTGACGTCATTACACGACATGCCCACTACACGACATGCCCACTGTCTTGCAGGCTGCAGACAGATACACTTGGAATAAACGAGTGTCACTCTTCCTAAAGAACCTCAGATTCCATTTCAGTTCCGTCACTAGAAAGTTTGAGCTCTGTTGATGCCTGTAAATCTCAGTAGTGTTTTAAACTGTACTTCCACCAAGGAGATAATGTTTTTGGTGATGTTGATTTATTTATTGTCAGTTAACAGGATAAGTGTTACAAGGTATAAATATGGAAGAACTTTTAAGGAAACATTGAGAATGGCATGTACATCGGTTAATTCAATTTTGGGAGTGATCAGAAAACCCCTCCATTGTGGAAATATTGTTTTTCATGGATGACTATTGTACTGGTATTAATATCAAAGTAAGTGATTCCAAATGATATTACAGTGGTCAACACTTATACGCACAAAACTACTGGGCACGGTCCTGCATCATAGAGAATCCATACATTTATATACACTAAACATGTGGAGGTATCATACATGCATCTGACTAAATCTCTGTTTCTCACTAGTTATATGACTGTAAACCTCCGCTGGTGTTCTCACACACACTCTCTCTGTTAGGTTAGTGGAACTAGACTGATCTGGTGTTTACACACACACACTCTCTCTGTTAGGTTAGTGGAACTAGACTGATCTGGTGTTCTCACACACACTCTCTCTGTTAGGTTAGTGGAACTAGACTGATCTGGTGTTCTCTCACACACTCTCACTGTTAGGTTAGTGGAACTAGACTGATCTGGTGTTCTCACACACACTCTCTCTGTTAGGTTAGTGGAACTAGACTGATCTGGTGTTCTCTCACACACTCTCACTGTTAGGTTATTGGATCTAGACTGATCTGGTGTTCTCACACACACTCTCTCTGTTATGTGAGTGGAGCTAGACTGATCTGGTGTTCTCTCACACACTCTCACTGTTAGGTTAGTGAACTAGACTGATCTGGTGTTCTCACACACACTCTCTCTTTTAGGTTAGTGGAACTAGACTGATCTGGTGTTCTCTCACACACTCTCACTGTTGGGTTAGTGGAACTCGACTGGTCTGGTGTTCTCACACACACTCTCTCTGTTAGGTTAGTGGAACTAGACTGATCTGGTGTTCTCACACACTCTCTCTCTGTTAGGTTAGTGGAACTAGACTGATCTGGTGTTCTCTCACACTCACTGTTAGGTTAGTGGAACTAGACTGATCTGGTGTTCTCTCACACACTCTCACTGTTAGGTTAGTGGAACTAGACTGATCTGGTGTTCTCACACACACTCTCTCTGTTAGGTTAGTGGAACTAGACTCATCTCGTGTTCTCACACACACACTCTCTCTGTTAGGTTAGTGGAACTAGACTGATCTGGTGTTCTCACACACACTCTCTCTGTTAGGTTAGTGGAACTAGACTGATCTGGTGTTCTCTCACACACTCTCACTGTTAGGTTAGTGGAACTAGACTGATCTGGTGTTCTGTCACACACACTCTCTCTGTTAGGTTAGTGGAACTAGACTGATCTGGTGTTCTCACACACACTCTCTGTTAGGTTAGTGGAACTAGACTGATCTGGTGTTCTCACACACACTCTCTCTGTTAGGTTAGTGGAACTAGACTGATCTGGTGTTCTCACACACTCTCTGTTAGGTTAGTGGAACTAGACTGATCTGGTGTTCTCACACACTCACTGTTAGGTTAGTGGAACTAGACTGATCTGGTGTTCTCTCACACACTCTCACTGTTAGGTTAGTGGAACTAGACTGATCTGGTGTTCTCTCACACACTCTCACTGTTGGGTTAGTGGAACTAGACTGATCTGGTGTTCTCACACACACTCTCTCTGTTAGGTTAGTGTAACTAGACTGATCTGGTGTTCTCTCACTCACTCTCTCTGTTAGGTTAGTGGAACTAGACTGATCTGGTGTTCTCTCACACACTCTCTGTTAGGTTAGTGGAACTAGACTGTTCTGGTGTTTTCACACACACTCTCTCTGTTAGGTTAGTGGAACTAGACTGATCTGGTGTTCTCACACACACTCTCTGTTAGGTTAGTGGAACTAGACTGATCTGGTGTTCTCACACACTCTCTGTTAGGTTAGTGGAACTAGACTGATCTGGTGTTCTCACACACACTCTCTCTGTTAGGTTAGTGGAACTAGACTGATCTGGTGTTCTCACACACACTCTCTCTGTTAGGTTAGTGGAACTAGACTGATCTGGCGTTTACACACACGCTCGTCTGGTTGAAGCTGTCAGACGATCACCAAAAAATAATCACCAACTTCTTCAGTGTGAAATAGTGTCACATGTAACATTTGTTCTAGTTTTTATTACCTGATCATGAGTTATTAATATCTGATATATAAAACCGTTCTGTTCTGTTACTAACTGTAACTTAATCTGTGTCCTTACCGTCGTGTCCATGCGCGCGCGTATGTGGTACATGGTAAATGGTAAATGTCCTGTATTTTTATAGCGCTTTTCTAGTCATTCAGACCACTCAAAGCGCTTTCACACTACAAGGTTTTACATTCACCCATATGTAAACCGGGGGGAGAGGGTAGTGGCTAACACTCACACAACCCGATACGCAGATTGGGGGGCAACATGGGGATCAGTGTCTTGTCCAAGGACACTTCGACATGTGGCGGTGGAAGCCGGGATCGATCCACCAACCTTCAAGTTGGAGGACGACCGCTCTAACCACTGAGCCACAGCCGCCCATCATCTGTTATATAGTGTCATAGTGGATCCTCTCTATGAGTATATAACTCCCTCTGTTTGAGAGTTTTATTCTACTAATATATTGTAATTGTGTTATTACATCATTTCTGATTATCTGTTATTAATACTGAACACTGCTACTCGTGTTTACAGTCCAAATGACCACCGACAGATAAATACACACAACACTTATATGCATAAAACTGCTGGACACCGAGGTCGTGTATATAACTGTCGACCACTGTACAAGGACTTTGACATGGAAGAGATGCACAGTCACGTCCATTCCGAGGCGGTAATTTTTTCTGACACTCTAATTCCAAAATGGATGGGAAGCTGCGTAAGATGTAAATTAAACAAAATTATTCCAAACATGCTAAATATTCCCAATATTTACAAAAATGTGTACAATCTTTTTTCCTATGCTTCAAAAGTAGTCAGCATAAATAATATGTGAAAATGACTTCTTCACGTTACACATTTACCTGGTGTTTCTGGATGGTGTTCACATGTAGCTTCTTCTTCTTCACATGATCCATCTTTGATCAAGTCAAATCAAAAATCAATCAAAAATACTTTATTAATCCCTGAAGGGAAATTAATAATAATAATAATGCATTTTATTTGATAGCGCCTTTCAGGACACTCAAGGACACTTTACAGAAATAACAAAAGAACAAGGAAGTACAATAAAAGGCTAAAATAGATGATAATAATAATAAAATAGAAACACTAAAAGGCTAAAATATATAAGAGCAGGTGGTAGAGCAGGTCGTCTGGTAACTGGAAGGTCGCTGGTTCGATTCCCTGCTCTGCCCAGAGATTGCCTGGCCGTTGTGTCCTTGGGCAAGACACTTAACCCACTTTACCTGTTTGGTGGTGGTCGGAGGGTCCGGCGGCGCTGGTGTCTGGCAGCCTCGCCTCTGTCAGTGTGTCCCAGGACAGCTGTGGCTACAAACATGTGTAGTTCATCATCACCAAACGTGTGAGTGTGTGTGAATGGGTGAATGACAAAAAAACTGTAGTGTGAAGCGCTCTGGGGGTCGTAGGACCTGAATAAAGCGCTATACAAGTACACGCCATTTACCATTTACCATTTACATGAGCAGAAAAGTTATAAATTATATGCAGTTTTGAACAGATGGGTTTTGAGTCTGGATTTGAAAAGGGTGAAGCTGTCTGTGTTTCTGATGTCTGGGGGAGATTTCAGTCGCTCTGCTCCCCGACTCTGGAACTCCCTCCCCCCAGACATCAGAAACATAGACAGCTTCACCATGGTGCTGAGACGGGCAGAGGGAACGGTGAGATGGAGGGAGGAGGATGACCTGAGAGAGCGGGAGGGAGTGGCGATGTGGATGAGGTCAGACAGATAGGGGGGAGACAGGTTGTGGATGGCCTTATAGGTGTGCAGAAGGATTTTGAAGGTGAATCTGAAATTGACTGGAAGCAAGTGGAGCTGCTGGATAAAAGGGGTGACGTGGTGGAACAAGGGGGTTCTGGTGATAATGCGGGCTGCTGAGTTCTGGACCAGTTGAAGTTTATGGAGGAGTTTGTGGGGGACACCGAAGAGAGGTGAGTTACAGTAGTCAAGACGGGAAGTGACGAGGCTGTGGACCAGGATAGCGGCAGAGTGGGGGGTGAGGAAGGGGCGGAGACGATTTATGGAGCGTAGATTGAAGTAAGCAGACCGGGTTATGTTATTGATGAGAGCTTGAAAAGAAAGTGTTGTACCTCAGTTCTTCTTCAAGGAGCCATTGTAGAGGGTTCTAGCTGTGGACGGGAAGGATCTCCTGTAGAGGGTTCTAGCTGTGGACAGGAAGGATCTCCTGTAGAGGGTTCTAGCTGTGGACGGGAAGGATCTCCTGTAGAGGGTTCTAGCTGTGGACAGGAAGGATCTCCTGTAGAGGGTTCTAGCTGTGGACGGGAAGGATCTCCTGTAGAGGGTTCTAGCTGTGGACGGGAAGGATCTCCTTTAAATGGTTCTAGCTGTGGACTGGAAGGATCTCCTTTAGAAGGTTCTAGCTGTGGACGGGAAGGATCTCCTGTAGAAGGTTCTAGCTGTGGACAGGAAGGTTCTCCTGTAGAAGGTTCTAGCTTTGGACGGGAAGAATCTCCTGTAGAGGGTTCTAGCTGTGGACAGGAAGGATCTCCTGTAGAGGTTTCTAGCTGTGGACAGGAAGCATCTCCTTTAAATGGTTCTAGCTGTGGACTGGAAGGATCTCCTGTAGAGGGTTCTAGCTGTGGACGGGAAGGATCTCCTGTAGAGGGTTCTAGCTGTGGACGGGAAGGATCTCCTGTAGAGGGTTCTAGCTGTGGACGGGAAGGATCTCCTGTAGAGGGTTCTAGCTTTGGACGGGAAGGATCTCCTGTAGAGGGTTCTAGCTGTGGACAGGAAGGATCTCCTGTAGAGGGTTCTAGCTGTGGACGGGAAGGATCTCCTGTAGAGGGTTCTAGCTGTGGACGGGAAGCATCTCCTTTAAATGGTTCTAGCTGTGGACTGGAAGGATCTCCTGTAGAGGGTTCTAGCTGTGGACTGGAAGGATCTCCTGTAGAGGGTTCTAGCTGTGGACTGGAAGGATCTCCTGTAGAGGGTTCTAGCTGTGGACGGGAAGGATCTCCTGTAGAAGGTTCTAGCTGTGGACAGGAAGGTTCTCCTGTAGAAGGTTCTAGCTGTGGACGGGAAGGATCTCCTTTAGATGGTTCTAGCTGTGGACTGGAAGGATCTCCTGTAGAGGGTTCTAGCTGTGGACGGGAAGGATCTCCTGTAGAAGGTTCTAGCTGTGGACGGGAAGGATCTCCTGTAGAGGGTTCTAGCTGTGGACAGGAAGGATCTCCTGTAGAAGGTTCTAGCTGTGGACAGGAAGGTTCTCCTGTAGAAGGTTCTAGCTTTGGACGGGAAGGATCTCCTGTCTCCTGCCCGTATTGTTTGAAAGCCAGACAGAGACACACTGGAGTCCAGGATATGCTCCTTTAGCCGTGTCTCAGTAAAACACATGATGCTGCATTTCAACAGAGTTTCACGTTCATCCATGTTGTTAACAAGAGATCTCACATTTGTCAATATGACTGATGGAAGTGAAGGTTTAAACTTCCTCTTTTTCTCTCTTTGTTCCTGCTCTGCATCCATGTCTTCTTCTTTTTAGCTCATCAGGGATCCGCGGTTTCAATTTGAAGATTATTTGAGTCTTAGAAATGTCAATTAACTGCTCTTTCCTATAAACAAGCCTTTCGTTGCCATGGTTATGCTTCATAACAAGTGACAAAAACGTGACAAATCGCGCAAAACCCCATCAATCAGCACAGCACCCAGATCAGAATAAAAAGTATTGAAAAAATCATATTTCCAGAAGAAAAAACTAGAACGAAATACTCAAAAAGAATAAAACAATGCTAGCAATGTCACAGAGCTACTCCAACAAGCTGTCGCCATGTGTAGCGCCATTCCGGAAAAAAACAACAACAAAAAAAAAAGTGGTGTTTCTGGATGGTGATGTAGATCCATTTTTAAGTGTTGTTTCTGGTTCACATGCTGAACTGTGTTTATGGCAGAGATATCTGATGTGTTCTTCAGTGATGTCCAGAAGAGAATCAGGCTATTTTTTAATGCAGCACCGCTTTCTGCATTCACCAGCATCCACTTTTACCTTTCACCTCCTTAGTCTCTGAATCTTTTTATATTATTCACTCTAGATGGTACATTTCTTCACAGTTTTACAGCGAGGAACATTCTTTCTGAAGTTGTTCCACAGTTCTCCGGAGTAGTTTGTCTCAAATTTAAAATAAACAAATATTCTCTTTAAAATGGTCAAATATCTCAGTTTCAGCATCTGATATGTTGTTTGTGTTCTGGTGGGAATCAAACGTGTTTATGAGATTTGCACATCATTGTGTTCTATTTTTATTTTCATTTTGTACAGCACCCCGACGTTCCTGGAATTGGGGTTGTAGAACATTATTAATAAATGAGTATTGTTACAGTCAGTCAAACAACAGTACAATGAAATGAAGGTTATCTGAACTAACTAAAATTATTTGTGAAGTTTACAATAAAGTGTTTTTAATCCCATCTGTTAGTGTGACCTTTAGTCCTGATGAACCAACATGGATTCCTTTTATATAAATAGATTTAACATGTCTTTGTGTTCAGATTTGACATGTTACCGATGAAGCCTGAAACACACATCAACACACAGTCACAACACACTTTATGGGGTTTGTGTGAAATGGGAGCAGGTAGCCCGTTCCAGATCTTCTTTTCTAGTGTGAATGCACAAAGCGTGGAGGTCAGCAGATGCAGTGATGTCACCATCTGGAGGAGCAGCTCAGGGACAGACATTAATCCTTCTGTTCTGTTCCAGGTGGACCCTGGCCCGTATTTTGACTCTTGTGTGAGGGACTCTTGTGCATGTGACACTGGAGGTGATTGTGAGTGTCTGTGCACAGCTGTGGCTGCCTATGCTAAAGCCTGTAATTCAGCAGGGGCCTGTATTCACTGGAGAACTCCAAAGCTTTGCCGTAAGTTTATGAACTGAGTGTTTTCCACTAACATTAGGCTTTCATTGTGTGTGTGTTTGTTTTGAATCAGCATTTAATGACTACACTAACAGCTACTTCATTTAGTCCTTTTCTGAGTCTGAATCCTGTTTATTGGACCCAGTATGTCACACACAAGGATCTTGGCTCCAGTTCAAATTTGTTCTTGAACTTATAAACAGACAAGTAAAGATAAATAAACACTATTAGACATAGTTTATATTCAAAGTTTGCATGTGCATTGTTCATTGCAGGCACGACTTTAGGGTTTGTACTTTCTTAGTTTAACTGTAATACTTGAAACTATTTCTTTAAACAGAAAAAAGATGTTGCTTTATGTATGAAATACTGTATGAGGACAGTTTGACTGGATATGAAATCTAAAGGCAAACAAATGTATTTTCAGTGCTGCACAAGGCTCAAGTGTTTAATAAAATGTTTTGTTTAGTTAGGAATCAGAAGTATGGTTGGCTAACACTGAACGTTTTGGTCCTGTGTTTATCTTACAGCTGTGTTCTGTGACTACTATAACTCACCTGGTGGCTGTGAATGGCACTACAAGCCCTGTGGAGCTGATTGCATGAAGACATGTAGGAATCCATCCGGAAACTGCTCCAGACTCATCACTGGCTTGGAAGGTCAGTCAGTCCTTTTCTTTACTTGCTTATTTGATTTGATAGGTCTTTATTGTCCTACGAGGGGAAATTACATGGAGATACAGAGAACATCTTGACTGTCACTCTCTCAGCTGCCAGGCCCATGAGGCCGGCGCACATTGCTCAGGTCAAGCCAGGGTCACACAGGAGAATACATAAACACATAAGCACACATAAACCTATGTGTTAGAAAAAAGATGAATAAGACTACATGAGGTTCGAGGAGGTAAAAAAAGGTCCTTGCACCCAGTGCCCACAAGGGGGCGCTGGATGGAAGCACAAAAAAAACATTCCAGTGGGGGGGGATGTGGGTGAACAGATACCACGCACACACGGTGAGGTCATTGAGGGGGCGTGTCTGTGATATATGATTGTGTAATGTGTTGCAAGAATGTAAACACCGTTGCTGAGCAACGCTCTCAGATGTTTTTGTCAGGAAGTCTCTGACCTTGGAAAGTCTGTCTTCTAAAAAAAAAAAAAAAAAAAAAAAAAAAAAAAAAAAAAATTTGATACACTTGATGTATCAGCGTCGGAATTAAACTGGACTCCAAACAGTCCGCCTCCTTATATTTTTTTTCCTTCTCTTTGAATTCTTGCTTGTATGTTCTCTCAATGTAAGTCGCTTTAGATAAAAGCGTCTGCTAAATGACAGTAGTAGTAGTAGTAGTAGTAGTAGTAGTAGTAGTAGTAGTAGTAGTAGTAGCTCCAGCGTTTGGATTGAGAAGGGGAGGGGAGGGGGACCAAGTGTTACATCTGCATTCTCCTCAGGAGAGTTTGAAGTGTTGACCTTTGGCCCAGCCAAAACAAGATAAGATGAGTTTTAGACAGAAACTGCAGAATTAAGAATTATTCCTGTTCAGGGTCTTGGAAGCTGGTGTCTATCTCCAGCAGTCATGGAGTGAGAGGCGGGGTTACACCCAAACAGGTCACCAGTCCATCACAGGGATACTGATAGACAATCATTCACACACATTCACACCTAGGGCCAATTTAGAGTAACTAATTAACCTAATCTTCCAGTCTATCGGTCCCTGTGTGCTCTCTGTAATGAACTCCTCTGAACACTGGTTGTACTATCAAGTTCAGCTTTAGATTGGTTTTACTCATATTTATCTGAAAGATCTTTTTCTGTGGCTGCAGCTACATTTAAGTCCTCTCCCACTTTAATCAGTTTCAGTGTCCCACAAGGGTTGGTTTTAGGGCCTTTTTTGTTTATCTTATATCTGCTGCCCTTACCAGGCACGGATTGACCATCGGTAATACTGGGAGGAATCCCTGTGTCCTGGCTGCCTACATGGCCCACTGGTGACAGGGTCAGGTGGAGTTTGATTTTTAAATAAACAATCTGTCGTGCGGACTCATTAAACCATCTGCCCCGATGATGCTCACTAAGATGCAGCAGGAGAGAATGAGAGCACAATCACCCCCCTTCCCTCCCTCCACACCTTTCACTCTAAAATAAAGGGAGGTGGCCTGGGAAAGAGGAAAGCAGAGCAGGAGAGGATCAAACTTCGGTAAAATTAGAAAAATATTCACAGATTCTGCTTTTCTAAATCAATAACTTGTCATCGGAGAATTGCTCTTGCTAAACCGGCACCTCAGTGCATCACAGTGAGGTAGACTGCGAGCTATAATCGTATTTTCTTCTAAACGAGCCGTCCTGTGTATTGGGAGACTTTCATCAGTCTATATGCAGCCTATTGGTGCACGAAGGCTCAGGGCTCATCTATAAATTACAACATACACTAACATGTCAAAAAGTGACAGAGAAATATTCAGTAGCTTCATCTAGGACAGGTGTAGTGTCAATAAAATTGTTAACGTTTTTCATGCTAGATTTCTTGGATTAGAAATAGATGTTTTTATTAAATAAGTCAATAAAATCAAATTTTAATGTATATGGTTGTAAAAAAGCCATTATGAATATTAATTTGTTTTATCAGCTACATAAATTAATTTGGATAACAGGTTATTTTCAATCTAATGATGTTTTATTATTAAAATGGGTCAAAAATATACCATTACATGTTGTAGTGCCACACAAGATACAGTACACATGACCATCTTCCCTTGATCTTACTACAGCTCATATTTTGGGAAAATAGGATTAAATTTAATTTTAGGGTCTTTTTCATCATGTAGTAACTGTATTGTAGCATTAATCTCAGGTTTAGGTGAACGATGGTGGGACCTATTTTATTTAATCTACTACTAACTGGTAAATGTGTAGGCTGCACATTTTTTAAAACAAAAATTTAAAATATGAAAAACAAGACAATTGTAATTTTTCGTTTCTGATTTAAAATCAAATAACAAAAAAACCAATCAGATTTTCATTTTTTGATTTTCATTTATCAATTAAAAATAGGAAGGATGAATGATACACGAATACTTGTTGTTTAATGTTTGAATTTCACAGGGTATTTATGTTTGTGTCATTATTACTGTAATCTTATCAAATCATTTTCAGGTTCTTTTATCCATTCAACCACATGAGAGAAAATGTAAATCCCTGTGAAAACCCACACAATACAATTTAGAGTTTCTTGTAATATTCCTTGCAGTTCAAAGTGTTGGACCATTTTTAGGAGAGGAAAATTTAAAAACTACCTGTTGGGACAAAGGGAATTGCGCAAGCTTCTGGTCATGAAAGTTATAACCTAAAGTTTTTTTATCCATAAAGTAATTTTTGTGGCATTGCAGGCTGCTATCCACAGTGTCCCCAAACGCAGCCCTTTTTTAATGAAGACACCATGAAGTGTGTTGCCTGGGATCAGTGTGGCTGTTATGATGGCAAAGGTATACACTACAACATAGGAGAGCAAGTTCCATCCAGCAACTGTTATACATGGTACGTAAAGATTCAGCCACTGAATATTATCCCCCACACATAAAAAGTTTTCTGCACAGTGCTACATGTCTAAATGTAAAAACTTATAGTGAGACATACCAATCTATAGATAAAGGTATACAAGATAAACATTTATTTGTTTGTTTGTATTAAAATGGAAATGTTTTTTGGTCATCAAAATTTATATCTAATGACTTTATATTGTGTATGTAACAATTTTTAAAGGGGTAACTAAAATGCAATAAATGATCTAAACATCCTTTTTTTTCAAAGCTCGTGTACATTATCTGGGATAAGATGTAGCTACAATGTAGAAAGTGAGTACACGTGGATGTATTTATTAGAAAAATTACATAATATACTCTGTACTCTATATTAACTTATATTTTATTTAAATAAAAAATGCTCTTCATCTTCAGCTTGTACCTGCATGATTAATGGAAAAATGTACAACTATGGGGCAACAATCTACAACACATCAGATGGACTAGGAAACTGCATAACAGCAGTATGTGGAGCCAATGGAACCATATCAAGAACTTTGTACCAGTGCCTGACAAGTACTACAGTTGGACCTGTTACAATTCCATTTACTTTTAGCACAGCTGAAAGAACTACTAAAGGTACTGTTAATGTTATTAGATTTATTCACAACTTAACATTCTATAGATAAACATAGATTAATGAATACATGTATTTATTATAGCGAATGAAATCTTTTTAATTCAGCCTCATAAGGCAAAGTGAACATTAAACACTTATAATCTAACCCTAAACCTGCAGGACTTACATCAACGGTAACAGCGGGAAATATTTCAAGCACAGCGCCAATCAAAGAAGTGACAAACGTGGAGACAACCATGTCAGAAGGAACAACCGTTCAAATTGTGTCAACAAAACCCCCTAAAGTTGTCACCACCAGCCCAGTGACAGCCTCCACCACAGTTGTTTTTGAAACTTCAACTTCAGGACCAGGAGCCATGACATCAAACCAAGAAAGCTCACTTGAAACATTGAAGCCCTCCATTATTACCACAAGTACTGCAGTACCTTCCGCCACCAGTAAGGAAACTGTGACCAAGTCCTTTGAAAGTACAACATCAGAAGTTACAGCAACTAGCAGAGAAACAACTAAAGCAGCAGGAGTAACAAGTGGCCAGGTAACGTTGTCTACCACAGCTGCTTTAGAGACTACACCCTCAGCATCAAGGGTCTCGACATCAAGCGGTGAAAGCACAATTGTTTCGTCAAAGCCCTCTGTCCAAACAACATCGACACAAGGCCCTACCTCTAATACAAATAGTGTCTCAGTGAAACCTGTGGAGACAACCATGTCAGAAGGAACAACCGTTCAAATTGTGTCAACAAAACCCCCTAAAGTTGTCACCACCAGCCCAGTGACAGCCTCTACCACAGTTGTTTTTGAAACTTCAACTTCAGGACCAGGAGCCATGACATCAAACCAAGAAAGCTCACTTGAAACATTGAAGCCCTCCATTATTACCACAAGTACTGCAGTACCTTCTGCCACCAGTAAGGAAACTGTGACCAAGTCCTTTGAAAGTACAACATCAGAAGTTACAGCAACTAGCAGAGAAACAACTAAAGCAGCAGGAGTAACAAGTGGCCAGGTAACGTTGTCTACCACAGCTGCTTTAGAGACTACACCCTCAGCATCAAGGGTCTCGACATCAAGCGGTGAAAGCACAATTGTTTCGTCAAAGCCCTCTGTCCAAACAACATCGACACAAGGCCCTACCTCTAATACAAATAGTGTCTCAGTCAAACCTGTGGAGACAACCATGTCAGAAGGAACAACCGTTCAAATTGTGTCAACAAAACCCCCTAAAGTTGTCACCACCAGCCCAGTGACAGCCTCCACCACAGTTGTTTTTGAAACTTCAACTTCAGGACCAGGAGCCATGACATCAAACCAAGAAAGCTCACTTGAAACATTGAAGCCCTCCATTATTACCACAAGTACTGCAGTACCTTCTGCCACCAGTAAGGAAACTGTGACCAAGTCCTTTGAAAGTACAACATCAGAAGTTACAGCAACTAGCAGAGAAACAACTAAAGCAGCAGGAGTAACAAGTGGCCAGGTAACGTTGTCTACCACAGCTGCTTTAGAGACTACACCCTCAGCATCAAGGGTCTCGACATCAAGCGGTGAAAGCACAATTGTTTCGTCAAAGCCCTCTGTCCAAACAACATCGACACAAGGCCCTACCTCTAATACAAATAGTGTCTCAGTGAAACCTGTGGAGACAACCATGTCAGAAGGAACAACCGTTCAAATTGTGTCAACAAAACCCCCTAAAGTTGTCACCACCAGCCCAGTGACAGCCTCCACCACAGTTGTTTTTGAAACTTCAACTTCAGGACCAGGAGCCATGACATCAAACCAAGAAAGCTCACTTGAAACATTGAAGCCCTCCATTATTACCACAAGTACTGCAGTACCTTCCGCCACCAGTAAGGAAACTGTGACCAAGTCCTTTGAAAGTACAACATCAGAAGTTACAGCAACTAGCAGAGAAACAACTAAAGCAGCAGGAGTAACAAGTGGCCAGGTAACGTTGTCTACCACAGCTGCTTTAGAGACTACACCCTCAGCATCAAGGGTCTCGACATCAAGCGGTGAAAGCACAATTGTTTCGTCAAAGCCCTCTGTCCAAACAACATCGACACAAGGCCCTACCTCTAATACAAATAGTGTCTCAGTCAAACCTGTGGAGACAACCATGTCAGAAGGAACAACCGTTCAAATTGTGTCAACAAAACCCCCTAAAGTTGTCACCACCAGCCCAGTGACAGCCTCCACCACAGTTGTTTTTGAAACTTCAACTTCAGGACCAGGAGCCATGACATCAAACCAAGAAAGCTCACTTGAAACATTGAAGCCCTCCATTATTACCACAAGTACTGCAGTACCTTCTGCCACCAGTAAGGAAACTGTGACCAAGTCCTTTGAAAGTACAACATCAGAAGTTACAGCAACTAGCAGAGAAACAACTAAAGCAGCAGGAGTAACAAGTGGCCAGGTAACGTTGTCTACCACAGCTGCTTTAGAGACTACACCCTCAGCATCAAGGGTCTCGACATCAAGCGGTGAAAGCACAATTGTTTCGTCAAAGCCCTCTGTCCAAACAACATCGACACAAGGCCCTACCTCTAATACAAATAGTGTCTCAGTGAAACCTGTGGAGACAACCATGTCAGAAGGAACAACCGTTCAAATTGTGTCAACAAAACCCCCTAAAGTTGTCACCACCAGCCCAGTGACAGCCTCCACCACAGTTGTTTTTGAAACTTCAACTTCAGGACCAGGAGCCATGACATCAAACCAAGAAAGCTCACTTGAAACATTGAAGCCCTCCATTATTACCACAAGTACTGCAGTACCTTCTGCCACCAGTAAGGAAACTGTGACCAAGTCCTTTGAAAGTACAACATCAGAAGTTACAGCAACTAGCAGAAAAACAACTAAAGCAGCAGGAGTAACAAGTGGCCAGGTAACGTTGTCTACCACAGCTGCTTTAGAGACTACACCCTCAGCATCAAGGGTCTCGACATCAAGCGGTGAAAGCACAATTGTTTCGTCAAAGCCCTCTGTCCAAACAACATCGACACAAGGCCCTACCTCTAATACAAATAGTGTCTCAGTGAAACCTGTGGAGACAACCATGTCAGAAGGAACAACCGTTCAAATTGTGTCAACAAAACCCCCTAAAGTTGTCACCACCAGCCCAGTGACAGCCTCCACCACAGTTGTTTTTGAAACTTCAACTTCAGGACCAGGAGCCATGACATCAAACCAAGAAAGCTCACTTGAAACATTGAAGCCCTCCATTATTACCACAAGTACTGCAGTACCTTCTGCCACCAGTAAGGAAACTGTGACCAAGTCCTTTGAAAGTACAACATCAGAAGTTACAGCAACTAGCAGAGAAACAACTAAAGCAGCAGGAGTAACAAGTGGCCAGGTAACGTTGTCTACCACAGCTGCTTTAGAGACTACACCCTCAGCATCAAGGGTCTCGACATCAAGCGGTGAAAGCACAATTGTTTCGTCAAAGCCCTCTGTCCAAACAACATCGACACAAGGCCCTACCTCTAATACAAATAGTGTCTCAGTGAAACCTGTGGAGACAACCATGTCAGAAGGAACAACCGTTCAAATTGTGTCAACAAAACCCCCTAAAGTTGTCACCACCAGCCCAGTGACAGCCTCCACCACAGTTGTTTTTGAAACTTCAACTTCAGGACCAGGAGCCATGACATCAAACCAAGAAAGCTCACTTGAAACATTGAAGCCCTCCATTATTACCACAAGTACTGCAGTACCTTCTGCCACCAGTAAGGAAACTGTGACCAAGTCCTTTGAAAGTACAACATCAGAAGTTACAGCAACTAGCAGAGAAACAACTAAAGCAGCAGGAGTAACAAGTGGCCAGGTAACGTTGTCTACCACAGCTGCTTTAGAGACTACACCCTCAGCATCAAGGGTCTCGACATCAAGCGGTGAAAGCACAATTGTTTCGTCAAAGCCCTCTGTCCAAACAACATCGACACAAGGCCCTACCTCTAATACAAATAGTGTCTCAGTCAAACCTGTGGAGACAACCATGTCAGAAGGAACAACCGTTCAAATTGTGTCAACAAAACCCCCTAAAGTTGTCACCACCAGCCCAGTGACAGCCTCCACCACAGTTGTTTTTGAAACTTCAACTTCAGGACCAGGAGCCATGACATCAAACCAAGAAAGCTCACTTGAAACATTAAAGCCCTCCATTATTACCACAAGTACTGCAGTACCTTCTGCCACCAGTAAGGAAACTGTGACCAAGTCCTTTGAAAGTACAACATCAGAAGTTACAGCAACTAGCAGAGAAACAACTAAAGCAGCAGGAGTAACAAGTGGCCAGGTAACGTTGTCTACCACAGCTGCTTTAGAGACTACACCCTCAGCATCAAGGGTCTCGACATCAAGCGGTGAAAGCACAATTGTTTCGTCAAAGCCCTCTGTCCAAACAACATCGACACAAGGCCCTACCTCTAATACAAATAGTGTCTCAGTGAAACCTGTGGAGACAACCATGTCAGAAGGAACAACCGTTCAAATTGTGTCAACAAAACCCCCTAAAGTTGTCACCACCAGCCCAGTGACAGCCTCCACCACAGTTGTTTTTGAAACTTCAACATCAGGACCAGGAGGGTACCAGCCCTCAATTTCTAGTACAGCAGCTATACCCAGCACACTTTCTTTTGGAGTCTCAACTCATATTGCTCCCCTGACACAAACACTTCCAGGGAGCACCACAGTTTATCCATCTGTTGGGACCTTGCCAGTTGGAAGCACTATATTGTCCTCATCCTACTACACTACAAGCTTCGAGTCCTGCATTTGTATTGTTAATGAAACTTCCTATTACTCTGGTAAGTAATTTTTAATTATTTGTTTCCTCTTGCTTTTTCTATGTAAAATTTAAATAGTTTTAATACATTAGCAATTTGGAAGTTCTGCAGTGTGACGAGTGCTGAGTAGTTTTGTAGGAATGAGTCTCACTCACTTCCTCAAAGATATTGAGGTCAGTATCTTTAAAAATGTTTTTTTAAGTCTTTTTTTTATTTGCAGATATTGATTAGTTGCTTCCATCTTGTATTGTTTCTATTTTAGTCAGCTATGCATTTAAGTTTAAGTTTATGTATTTATAATGCACCAGTTCATGACAAAGTCATTTCAAGGCACTTTACAGAAAAATCAACCAATAAATGATGAATTATATTTATATGTTCTGACTATTTTCTTTCAGCTTCATTAAACTCTTTGTAATAGTTGATATTTAATCAAAGCTCTTTTTTAAATTTTTGATTGATTTTTATGGTTGATATTTTCCAAACAGACAGGGTTAAGTTCAATAGCTAACATTGACTTCATATTTTTTTGAGTGGATGCCTTCTAACTTCTACCAAACTAAATTTTAGCTCAGTAAACTTAAAGGTGGAACATGGAACACAAACACCAAAGCATCATCAGGTGCATGGCTGTTGCAGCCACAACAGAACATGGCTTCAAGCCAGCTTTTTAACTGCTGTCTCCGCCACCCTCCACATTACCAGCCTCACTATTATGGACTATACACTGTCAAGGGTGTAACCATCATCTCAGAAGTGAGGGGGACAAATGTTTTTAGTGGTCTATTGTATGATTTATGCGATTTAAAAAGCGTAGGGTGGGAATTGCAGGAATGTTATAGTAGTTTAAAGACAGTTATTTATTTTCATCTTTACAGTTAATATCATTATTGGTTGAAAGTACCAGGTGTTCAGCAGGAACAGATAACTAAGTGCTAATGTTAGACTCAACTGACAATCTAGAAAGATTTAACAATTACAGGTCAAACGTTTAAGTTGAGAAACTAGCTCGTGTGAATCAGTAAATCACAATCACACAACAAACATTTGTACTCTTAATGCCCATCAATTCAAACGGTTGGATGAGTAGGAGTAAATACAATGCTGTCTACATCAAGTTTCGGGTTACCATGGCAACGCAGCTTGCCAAAAACACCATACGAAATGCCCTCCAGCACCATTTGACAGACATAACCCTACATGTGACACAGCAAACTGGTCAGTTTGCTGTTTGCTGACCAGTTTTGGGTTACTATGGCAACAGCATTGACTGAAATTCAGTTTTTGATCTCTTACTGTACGGATATGCTTTGACCTACAGATGTCATTCCAACTTTTATGTGTTCATTAGACATTGATATATAACATATTGAAGCCACATCTACATATCTTGTTACCGTATTGCCATGGCAACGCCATTCGCCATCAACGAACCCGTTCAGCTCACAGCAGACACTATGGAGCCTGTGTGCACATGTGAGACATCAAAGTGATCGGGTTGACCAAGAGAAGCCAACCATCCTGCGTACTTTAAATTTTGGGTTACCATATCAACGGAATCCATTTAAAACCATACCCCTTATGTAACCCTATGGAAAAATCTCTGAAATCATTGCGTTTCCCCAGTACACTCCAATATTAGTCCAAATATTTCTGCCTTGGCTGAGGGCTTCAGAGTCCTGCACAGAGTGGCAATCCCTCTCAAAGTTTCTTCAGGAACTTTTCTAGGTTTTAATTATTGTTGTACATAAATGTTATAATTTGGGTTTTTAAACTGTATCACTAATCTTCATTCAATAATTTCTTTAACAGGGGACTTGGTGTACAATGTTACTGATGGCCTAGGATGGTGTTATGTTGGATATTGCAATACATCTTGTAAAGTTGAGACTAAATCCAGCCCGTGTCTAACTCCATTATCTAGTACAACAGCACATTCTGCTACTACCCCATACAGCTCAATGGCCTCAGTTTCTACTTCAGTTCCTCAGACCACAACTGTTAGTTCTACTTCTACTTTAGCAACATCATCAACAGCTGTTCAAGACTGTAATGATGTGGATCCACCAAAACTGGTAAGTCCATTTTTGTTTTGTTTTTTTCATGATTGGGTTCCCTAAGGAAGTCATTATGACCACCTGCCGACTCCGGACGTGGTTTGCAGGCTGGGTTAATAGGGTTATTTAAGCCATTTCTAATGTTTGAGTCATGCTTGGTTTTGATCTGCTGTTCTGGCTGAGATGCTTTTCTTAAAAACGGTTTTTCTGAGGTTTCTGTTGAATATTTTAGCTCCACAGGTGTTCTTACCTTCATAGTGGGTGAAAACAGGTCAACAACTTCTCTTTCAGTTTTAATCTCTCAAACTACGCAGGTGGTGATAAAACCCGAGTTCTCCAGAGTTCTAACGACCTGTATCTGTTACATCACAACTCCTTTGTTCGTTAGTATTCATCAGCTCCTGCAGTTGAAACCACGTCTAGCATGATGCTGGCTAAAAGCTGTTAGCATAAACACGTAACAAACAGGAAGAGACTACGTGGGCTGTTGCCATGCGCAGCAGGGCAGGAAACAGTATACCTTGCTCTCATAGGCTAGTTTGTTAGCCAATCTGAGTCCAGCAAATTAGCATAAAGAATATTAATGAGTTGCAGCCCGAAGCCTGATGAAGCCAGCCGAATTTTAATGCAGACAGATTGAAACGTCTGTTAATCAGTGTTTCCTGACGTTTTTTAGATATAAAATGTTTCATATTACAGGTTAATACTTTAGTAATAACCACAAAGTAATAAAATTTGTATGAAATGGACTCTTTAAGTGATATAGAAGATGGCTTTTAACTGTTTTTTGTCTTTGCACAAAATGTAGCTCAAAACCATAAAATAAACATTTTCTTAAGTTAGAGCTGTTATTATTCTACTTTGACTGAGTGAGATGCTTTTGAGATGCTTCAATAAAATGCTGTGTATTACAAAGATAGAGTAACTTTTTATTGTGAGCAGTAAAATAAAAATATCTCAATCAAATATCCACCCCTCCCCCCCAAATAAATAAATAAACAAAATAAATTGTAGTCACACAAACTTCCTATTTCTATTTATAGAATATTACCACACTTTATGGTATTGTCCTAAACCAGAAAAAAAGAGTTTAAAGGTACTGACAGAATCTCATGGACAGAAACTGAACGTACAGCTTTTACTTAAAATGGCTGCTTCTCAGGATTCTTTTACAGGCATCAGTTTCTTTGACTTTCTCCATTACCGAATGATGTTTATTATTGACCATGATTGACCAAATCAGGAGAAAACTGTGCTAAGGTTTTTGTCTTGAAGGTGTACATGAAAACCTGAAAAAGACCCTAAAAACTACACAGTTTTAACAGCTCTAGCTTAACAATCGACTTTTAATAAGCTAAATCTGATCTTGGCAACGATGGGCTGTACAAGTCCCACCTGGGCCTTCAGTAGTCTTGCATCTGAATCAATTCACCTTCAATAACTATTTTATCTCATTATGTATAAGTGCAGTATAAAGAGCTGCTGCATCGTAGAATTATAACTCATGTAGCCACAATAAATGCTTTTACTGAAGAAACAAACCTGGGTGCAAAGCATCAATAATAATCTCAAAGCTGCAATATTATTTAGAAAAATAGCAACATTTGGTCACCAAAAATTCAGATTATATGTTCCTTATCATAAACATAGTCATGTATGATCATTCTTAAAGCCTCCCCACCCATTAATATGATGTCATGTCTTTTGAAAATCCCTATTCAGAATGGAGAATCTTGGAAGTTTGGGAAATGCTCTACAGCTACTTGCACCAATGGTCAGATAACTGTGACCCCTGACCTCTGTCCTCCAGTAACCCCACCCATCTGCACCAATGGCCGCAAAGTGGTCCAGATCTATGATGAAAATGGATGTTGCTTTCACTATGAATGTGAATGTAAGCTAATTATTTCATCACTTCATAAAGTCTCTTTCATGTTTGCATTTTACCTACATAGCATTATAGCATCTTATATTTTAGAGATGTTTTGATCTTCTTATAACTGTGCTTGCTTGTACCCCACAGGTGTGTGCACTGTCGTGAGTGGATCCAGATACATGACATTTGATGGGCAATTTTACAATTTTAACCAGAACTGTTCTTATTACCTGGTCAAAGAGATCATTTCAAAATACAACTTGACGATTATAAAAAGCTATGAGTGTGATCCTTTGGACAGCACATTCTGTCCTGTCTCTCTCATCATCACATATCAGTCGATGAAGGTAGTTTTAACTCAGACCAACAATTCAGGAACTCCAGCCAATGTGGTAAGCAGCGACTCAACTCAAGAAAAATATGTTTTTAGTATCTGTATCTCAGTTTCTTGACTTCAGGGTTAGGATTATCTTGTCTGTTTGTGTTGGGATGTTTGTTTTTTTGTTTGACATTTTGGGGATTTAAAATGTTTTTTGTTAGTTTCAGTGTGTGTTCTCTCAGCTCATCTCTCACTCCTGCCTTGTATCTAGTCATCCATCCAGTTCTCTCTTCTCCTTCCCAGCTTAATATTCACTCTCTGGTTCTTGATATTGTTACCTTGTACAGTTTGTCTCTCCACTCCTTCCCTGGGTTCTTCTAGCTCTGGTTCCTTTATTACTACACTTTTTACTCCCTGTGAGTTCATGTTTTGGGGGATTTCCTTGTGTAAGTTGTCTTTGCTGACTCAACATCTTTTTTTGCTTAAGTATTAAAGTTTTAGTTTTATTTCAGCCACTTTGTGTCCATGTCCAAACTTTCACCACATGTAACAATTTGCACTCATTGTTCTACAGGTGTATGTAAATCAGAAACGCATCTATCCAGCCTACAGCAACTCATTGCTGCTTGTCACTGGCACAGACATGGTGATCAAGGTGCTGATAGAGGAGATCAGTACCACAGTAGTCTACACAGACTCCTTTTTCAGTATTGACCTTCCACCTTCTCTTTTTGGAGGGAACTCTGAGGGACAGTGTGGTAAGTTACTTCTTTAACATACCTTGTTCATTGACTATGTTTATGTTGATTCTCAGTCATCCAGGGCAGGTCATTCCAAAAGGTTTCTCTAAAGGAAACTGGACTTCTTGCACTTCTTGAAAATGTGTCACCTGCATCTGCATCTGCAGGGTTCTAGATAGATGGAACCAGAGACCTCCTCCTCTGTTTAATGTAGGTTCTAGATAGATGGAACCAGAGACCACCTCCTCTGTTTAATGTAGGTTCTAGATAGATGGAACCAGAGACCACCTCCTCTGTTTAATGTAGGTTCTAGATAGATCGAAGCAGAGACCTCCCCCTCTGTTTAATGTAGGTTCTAGATAGATGGAACCAGAGACCACCTCCTCTGTTTAATGGAGGTTCTAGATAGATGGAACCAGAGACCAGCTCCTCTGTTTAATGTAGGTTCTAGATAGATGGAACCAGAGACCGCCTCCTTTGTTTAATGTACTACTACTACTACTACTGTCATTTAGCAGACGCTTTTATCCAAAGCGACTTACATTGAGAGAACATACAAGCAAGAATTCAAAGAGAAGGAAAAAAATATAAGGAGGCGGACAGTTTGGAGTCCAGTTTAATTCCGACGCTGATACATCAAGTGTATCAGTACACTGTACATCAATTTTTT
>SSNP01000315.1:85326-113846 GCA_006937955.1 Pachypanchax playfairii | reverse complement strand
GTAGGAGCTGTGTGTGTTAGAGTCTGGTAAGCCAGAAGCAGAGCTTTGTATTTGATGCGTGCTGCAACTGGAAGCCAGTGCAGGGAAATGAGCAGCGGAGTGACATGAGCCCTCTTGGGCTGGTTAAAGACCAGACGTGCTGCTGCGTTCTGAATCATCTGCAGAGGTTTAACCGAGGACGCCGGAAGACCGGCCAGCAATGAGTTGCAGTAGTCGATCCTGGACAAGACCAGGGCCTGGACCAGAAGCTGTGTGGTGTGGTCTGTGAGGAAGGCTCTGATTTTCCTGATGTTGTAAAGCGCGAATCGACATGAGCGAGCTACGGAGTTAACCTGCTCTTTGAAGGACAGCTGGTTGTCCAGTATGACACCAAGGTTTCTGGCGGAGGTTTTGGGGAACAGCGTGATGGAGTCAAGCTGCACGCTTATCTGAGGAGGTAAGGAGTTACTGGCAGGACAGACAATGAGGTCAGTTTTGGACAGATTAAGCTGAAGGTGGCGATCCCTCATCCACGCCGAGATATCTGAGAGGCAAGCAGATATCCGCACTGAGACGGATGTATCGTCTGGAGGGAACGAGAGGAGGAGCTGAGTGTCGTCAGCGTAGCAATGGTATGAGAAGCCATGGGAGCGAATGATCTCGCCTAATGAGGTGGTGTATAAAGAGAAGAGGAGAGGACCAAGGACCGAGCCCTGCGGGACACCCGTCGCCAGCTCATGCAGACTGGACATCTGTCCATGCCACGAGACTCTGAAAGATCTTTCCGCAAGGTACGAGGTGAACCACGAGAGGACCGGTCCCGAGATGCCAAGCTTAGATAGCGTCGAGAGGAGAACGAGGTGGTTGACGGTGTCAAAAGCAGCAGACAGGTCAAGGAGTACGAGTACTGAGGAGAGACCAGCCGATCTGGCAACCCGTAGTGACTCTGCAACTGAGAGAAGAGCGGTTTCAGTGGAATGGCCTCGCTTAAAGCCTCGCTTAAAGACCACCTCCTCTGTTTAATGTAGGTTCTAGATAGATGGATCCAGAGACCACCTCCTCTGTTTAATGTAGGTTCTAGATAGATGGAACCAGAGACCACCTCCTCTGTTTAATGTAGGTTCTAGATAGATGGAACCAGAGACCACCTCCTCTGTTTAATGTAGGTTCTAGATAGATGGAACCAGAGACCGCCTCCTTTGTTTAATGTAGGTTCTAGATAGATGGAACCAGAGACAACCTCCTCTGTTTATTGTAGGTTCTAGATAGATGGAACCATAGACCACCTCCTGTTTAATGTAGGTTCTAGATAGATGGAACCAGAGACCGTCTCCTCTGTTTAATGTAGGTTCTAGATAGATGGAACCAGAGACCGTCTCCTCTGTTTAATGTAGGTTCTAGATAGATGGAACCAGAGACCAGCCTCCTCTGTTTAATGTAGGTTCTAGATAGATGGAACCAGAGACCACCTCCTCTGTTTAATGTAGGTTCTAGATAGATGGAACCAGAGACCACCTCCTCTGTTTAATGTAGGTTCTAGATAGATGGAACCAGAGACCACCTCCTCTGTTTAATGTAGGTTCTAGATAGATGGAACCAGAGACCACCTCCTCTGATTAATGTAGGTTCTAGATAGATGGAACCAGAGACCGCCTCCTCTGTTTAATGTAGGTTCTAGATAGATGGAACCAGAGACCACCTCCTCTGTTTAATGTAGGTTCTAGATAGATGGAACCAGAGACCGTCTCCTCTGTTTAATGTAGGTTCCAGATAGATGGAACCAGAGACCGCCTCCTCTGTTTAATGTAGGTTCTAGATAGATGGAACCAGAGACCGCCTCCTCTGTTTAATGTAGGTTCTAGATAGATGGAACCAGAGACCAACTCCTCTGTTTAATGTAGGTTCTAGATAGATGGAACCAGAGTACTCCTCCTCTGTTTAATGTACGTTATAGATAGATGGAACCAGAGACCACCTCCTCTGTTTAATGTACGTTATATATAGATGGAACCAGAGACCACCTCCTCTGTTTAATGTAGGTTCTAGATAGATGGAACCAGAGACCTCCTCCTCTGTTTAATGTAGGTTCTAGATAGATGGAACCAGAGACCCCCTCCTCTGTTTAATGTAGGTTCTAGATAGATGGAACCAGAGACCGTCTCCTCTGTTTAATGTAGGTTCTAAATAGATGGAACCAGAGACCGCCTGCTCTGTTTAATGTAGGTTCTAGATAGATGGAACCAGAGACCGCCTCCTCTGTTTAATGTACGTTCTAGATAGATGGAACCAGAGACCGCCTCCTCTGTTTAATGTAGGTTCTAGATAGATGGAACCAGAGACCACCTCCTCTGTTTAATGTAGGTTCTAGATAGATGGAACCAGAGACCGCCTCCTCTGTTTAATGTAGGTTCTAGATCGGTGGCACCAGAGACCACCTCCTCTATTTAATGTAGGTTCCAGATAGATGGAACCAGAGGCCACCTCCTCTGTTTAATGTAGGTTCTAGATAGATGGAACCAGAGACCACCTCCTCTGTTTAATGTAGATTCTAGATAGATGGAACCAGAGACCACCTCCTCTGTTTAATGTAGGTTCCAGATAGATGGAACCAGAGACCGCCTCCTCTGTTTAATGTAGGTTCTAGATAGATGGATCCAGAGACC
Source organism: Pachypanchax playfairii (assembly GCA_006937955.1). Lineage (NCBI taxonomy): Eukaryota > Metazoa > Chordata > Actinopteri > Cyprinodontiformes > Aplocheilidae > Pachypanchax > Pachypanchax playfairii. The sequence goes on along the minus strand of SSNP01000315.1, from coordinate 111,204 downwards.
ACCTCCTCTGTTTAATGTAGGTTCTAGATAGATGGAACTGGAGACCACCTCCTCTGTTTAATGTAGGTTCTAGATAGATGGAACCAGAGACCGCCTCCTCTGTTTAATGTAGGTTCTAGATAGATGGAACCAGAGACCACCTCCTCTGTTTAATGTAGGTTCTAGATAGATGGAACCAGAGACCAGCTCCTCTGTTTAATGTAGGTTCTAGATAGATGGAACCAGAGACCGTCTCCTCTGTTTAATGTAGGTTCTAGATAGATGGAACCAGAGACCGCCTCCTCTGTTTAATGTAGGTTCTAGATAGATGGAACCAGAGACCGCCTCCTCTGTTTAATGTAGGTTCTAGATAGATGGAACCAGAGACCACCTCCTCTGTTTAATGTAGGTTCTAGATAGATGGAACCAGAGACCACCTCCTCTGTTTAATGTAGGTTCTAGATAGATGGAACCAGAGACCACCTCCTTTGTTTAATGTAGGTTATAGGTAGATGGAACCAGAGACCACCTCCTCTGTTTAATGTAGGTTCTAGATAGATGGAACCATAGACCACCTCCTGTTTAATGTAGGTTCTAGATGGATGGAACCAGAGACCTTCTCCTCTGTTTAATGTAGGTTCTAGATAGATGGAACCAGAGACCGTCTCCTCTGTTTAATGTAGGTTCTAGATAGATGGAACCAGAGACCACCTCCTCTGTTTAATGTAGGTTCTAGATAGATGGAACCAGAGACCGTCTCCTCTGTTTAATGTAGGTTCTAGATAGATGGAACCAGAGACCAACTTCTCTGTTTAATGTAGGTTCTAGATAGATGGAACCAGAGTACTCCTCCTCTGTTTAATGTACGTTATAGATAGATGGAACCAGAGACCACCTCCTCTGTTTAATGTAGGTTCTAGATAGATGGAACCAGAGACCGCCTCCTCTGTTTAATGTACGTTCTAGATAGATGGAACCAGAGACCGCCTCCTCTGTTTAATGTAGGTTCTAGATAGATGGAACCAGAGACCACCTCCTCTGTTTAATGTAGGTTCTAGATAGATGGAACCAGAGACCACCTCCTCTGTTTAATGTAGGTTCTAGATAGATGGAACCAGAGACCGCCTCCTCTGTTTAATGTAGGTTCTAGATAGATGGAACCAGAGACCACCTCCTCTGTTTAATGTAGGTTCTAGATAGATGGAACCATAGACCACCTCCTGTTTAATGTAGGTTCTAGATAGATGGAACCAGAGACCTCCTCCTCTGTTTAATGTAGGTTCTAGGTAGATGGAACCAGAGACCACCTCCTCTGTTTAATGTAGGTTCTAGATAGATGGAACCAGAGACCTCCTCCTCTGTTTAATGTAGGTCCTATATAGATGGAACCAGAGACCAACTCCTCTGTTTAATTTAGGTTCTAGATAGATGGAACCAGAGACCCCCTCCTCTGTCTAATGTAGGTTCTAGATAGATGGAACCAGAGACCCCCTCCTCTGTTTCATGTAGGTTCTAGATAGATGGAACCAGAGACCACCTCCTCTGTCTAATGTAGGTTCTAGATAGATGGAACCAGAGACCGCCTCCTCTGTTTAATGTAGGTTCTAGATAGATGGAACCAGAGACCGTCTCCTCTGTTTAATGTAGGTTCTAGATAGATGGAACCAGAGACCGCCTCCTCTGTCTAATGTAGGTTCTAGATAGATGGAACCAGAGACCAAATCCTGGGTTAATACAAAGAGAGAGATGCTCACATTGTTTGACTTTCTGAGTGCTGTAACAACAATTCCTGAATCAGAGGACTTATTTTCACTTTTAACTTTCAAAATCTTTCATTTTGGTTCTTCATTGCACTGTTTTATGGGGAGGTTATGTTAAATATTTTTATTTGAATACCTTAAACTTTTTTCAATAGACAACACAGTATTTTTAGTTTCTGCTATATAAAAGAAGTTTTTTATAAAGTGTTTATCTAGTTATACCTTTTGTACTTTTTATTTTGTAGTTATTTATTTTCCATGCTTTGATGTTCCAATTGTTAAAAAATAAAATAATTATAGCTCTTTATTTGTTTTTTGTGCAATAAGGGTACAGATAATGTACCAGATCGATAAGGAGTATTGTTAAGAGTAGTAGTATCGATAAATCCTCAACGATACCCACCCCTACTTACTAAGAGAACAACCTGTGAGGCCCATTTGGTAACAATGCATTTCCTCTATTCTAACAGGTACCTGTGACAACTCCCAGGCCAATGACTGTCGTTATCCAAACGGACAGGTGGAACACTGCTCAGCGACTGCTGGTCAGTGGCTCACCCCAGGTACCCCTTGTGTAAACCCATCAGCCCCTCCAGTAACTCCAACAGCCCCCCTGACTTCACCACAGACCCCCTTATCAACAACACAATCCACCTGCAAACCTTCAATCTGTGATCTCCTCACCAGCAGGTAAGGGAGAGTGTTTGTTACACTCTCAGAGACAAGAATTTGTACCCTTCTTGTCTCTGGGGGTGTACCCTGTAGTCCAGGTCCATTTTTGTACCTAATGAAGTTGTTCCACTAAAACTGTAAAATTATGCCACATTTTGAAGTTTTAAACCAACATTCTGAAACATAATATTGAAAATGATGGATGAAACTTAATAAAATGGAGATTAGAGGTGCAGATGAAATGGTACAAATTTGTACTTTATATCAATTTGAACACTCTAAGGGGCATTTCTGGCCTTTTAAAGACCAATATTGTACTTTTAAGGGAACATTTTAAAACAATTTACCTATAGGTACAAAAATGTTCTTGTCTCGTACCTCTATTTCTGAGAGTGTATTGATCCCTCGAGTTGCAGAATGGAATCATAGTCTTGCTCCTGCTTCTCCAATTTCACTGTAAGCCCAGCGGGGAGAGAAAAGTACCAAACTTTACAGAGACCAGAGTTGTCCAGCAGAGCTCTCCATTGAACAGAGGGGAGATGGAGAGTTCTATTACTGATGAACCACTGTGCTTGCATAACATCGCTTCCTACTTTTCCTAATACGGCCAGCACTGTGTCTTTCAAGATCAGGAAACTACTTCCATAAGGAAGTCAAATCGCCATTTCTCTGTATGTTTTGAAGAAAACATTTCTCAGAATTGGGTTTGTGTGAGGTTGATTTTGAGGACCCTTATGTAACTTCTACACTACAACAAGATATTCAAAAGCATTTTATACTCATTCAGTTAACCTGTGTCCATTTTCTGGTTACGAGCCTCATGTCTGACTTTAAAAAGTATCTAAACTTAAGTTGTCATACAGGTAACAGAGTAAGTACCTGGCTTGTACTTTGGTAACAGCTCCTACTTAGTGTCATTAAGTGGGAATCAGACAGTAGTAAGTTTCTTAAGTTCTACATTCAAACACCTGTAAACCTAAATGGGCATCCTTTATTCATGTAAAATTGTTTTTTCTTTATATTTCTCTTTTGAAAATTTTCTGTAAAAATATTTTAGCACCAAATTGACTTTTCTTGATGGTTCTGGGGAGGCTGTAGCTCAGTGGTTAGGGCGGTTGCCTGGTTGGCTGGTGGATCAATCCCGGCTTCCACCACCACATGTCAAAGTGTCCTTGGGCAAGACACTGAACCCCATGTAGCCCTGCTATTTACATAATCGGTTGCGTGAATGTTAGCCCCTCCCCTCTCCCCCTAACCCACATACTTGGTTGTGTGAATGGATAAATGTAAAACTTGTAATGTTAAAGTGCTTTGAGTGGTCTGAATGACTAGAAAACACTATACAAATACAGGATCTTTACTATTTTGTCACTTGAACCATTTTTTTTTTTTTTAATTCTATTTCATCCAACCAACCACCCTGTTAGGAACATCTGGAACAATAAGATCTTTAATATAAGCTGGAGCTTGGTCGTTCAAGTCCTTATACGTCAAAAGTAAAACCTTAAACTTTATTCTAGACCTTACAGGGAGCCAATGAAGTGATGCTAAAACAGGAGAAATATGGTCTCTCCTTCTAACTCTCATCAGAACTCTGGCAGCAGTATTTTGGATCAGCTGGATGTCTGAATGTGATCTAAAGACACAAGTCCACTATCTGAGGACATGAGAAGATCATTAAAAACTTTCACCAGTGCTGTTTCAGAGCTGATGATCTAAATCCTGACTGGAACTCTTCAAACACATTACTGTGGAAATGATAGAATAGAATAGAATAGAATAGAATAGAACAATCCTTTATTGTCCCTTGAGGGGAAATTTGGTCATAACAGCAGCATCAGATATATATAAACAAACAAACAGGTATACAAACTGAACACAGAACATAACAGAGCACACACAATGTTTTCAACGAAAGACAAAAAAATAAGAAAAAAAGTATCTAAGACATGTTACCATGGTTATAAATCAGTTAGAAAAAAAAGTATAGCACATTATTGTGCAATTCTTAGAGTAATTAGAATATGGATATAATTGATTTAGTACAGATTTTACATTGAACTGTGCATGAAAAAAACAAACATGAAGCTTCCAATAAGTTATTATGTACAGTCTGTTGAAAGTAAATGTGCAAGTTACAGCAGTATTGGTGATGGTTGGGTTTGATGTAAACCTTTATGATAGTTGGGAACAGTTGTGATTGTACAGTCTAACAGCTGCAGGAAGGAAGGACCTGCAGAAACTCTCCTTCATGCATCTAGGATGTAGCAGTCTGTCACTGAAGGAACTCTACAGTTCAGTAACATTAACATGCATGGAGTGGGAGACTCTGTCCATCAGAGATGTTATTTTGGCCAGAGTCCTTCTGTCCCCCACTACCTGCACTGGATCCAGGGTGCATCTCAAGACATAGCTGTCCTTCCTGATCAGTTTATCCAGCTTATTCCTGTCAGCTGTTGATAAACTGCTGCTTCAACATACCACATTGTAAAAAATGACAGAAGCATACACAGTGTCGTAGAAGGTTTTTAACAGTGCTCCCTGGACTTCAAATACCGAGGAGCCTCTTAAAGAAGTTACAGGTCTGTGAAAGCCAGAAATCTTACTTGTTTGTAGGTGACCAAATACTTATTTTCCACCATAATTTGCAAATAAATTCTTTAAAAATCAGACAATGTGATTTTCTGGATTTTTTTTCCTCATTTTGTCTCTCATAGTTGAGGTATACCTATGATGAAAATTACAGGCCTCTCTGATCTTTTTAAGTGGGAGAACTTACACAATTGGTGGCTGACTAAATACTTTTTTGCCCCACTGTATGTTAAGATTCCACACAGTTCATCTGCACAACACCTCAGGAGCCTGAAGCTGATGCCATCAGGACCTGCAGCCTTCCGCATTGTTGATCTTACCCCTCCTTTCCACCGGACGCGTCAGCAGCACGTTACTGCAGCAGCACGTCATACGCAGCTGATAGATACCGCTGTAGTCAATAGAACCCTTTCCACCGCATCCGTCAGCAGCACGAGTCGAACGCGTCTCAGGAGCAACATCTCGCTGCACATATGCACAGGTTCTATTTTTTTACGCGCTACGCGTCTGAAACGCGCCAAGTTCGAAATTTTGGAAAGGGGAAGACGTCTGGCTTGAAGATCGAGGTTGAAAAACAGCTTCTCACAACCTTGTTTGATTGAGGTGTGGTGAAGCAGAGACAATTGCTGAACAATGGCACTCCACTACTGGGTTTTTAGACCCCCGCTGTAAACTTTTCCAAAACCGAAATACGCTCTGAGGGAGCAGCCCTCTGGATCTTTAAATGTCCTTCATATTTACATAAAACGGACAGAACATAAAACACAACCCTATTGGAGTCATGTTGTAATTTTTTTCTGCTTGTTGTTATGTATACTGACGAAGCCACGCGTGATTTTGCTAATCTCACGTGATTTCATGCTCTTTCAATGACGGTTGCTTCCCTGCTGCTACGCATCTGATACACACCCGGTGGAAAGGAGGGGTCACACAGCTCATTCACATGATCACATGATTGTTTTGTTACTGCCTTTTCTAGAATGTTTGAGATGAAGGGTAGATTGGATATAGGTCCATAATTACCTGGAGATCCTGGATCAAGATCAGGGGCCGTATTCACAAAGAATCTTAGGGCTAAAAGTAGGTCCTAACTGGTGAATTTAGGAGTAACTCCTAAAAAATGTGGGCGTGTCACTCCTAAATTTAGGGCTCCTAGTTTCTTAAGATAAAAGTAATTCACAACCACTTTTAGGCCTAAAAGTAGCTCCTAAGTCTGGGAGTCCTTAAAAGAATATGATGCATCCATCCATTATCTATACCGCTTTCATCCAATTCAGGGTCGCGTAGAGGGGGGGCGGAGCTTATCCCAGCTATCAGCAGGCATTAGGCAGGTACACCCTGGATAGGACGCCAGTCTGTCGCACAATATGACGCATTTCACGTTTTTTCGTTTTTAAACTTCACCCTCTCTGTAAGTAGGTTATTGTGTGTAAGTTGTATGAAGTGTCTCGTGGCCGACACAAAGATGTCATTAAGCATCATTTCTGGTATTTGCGCTGTTCATAAATACGCTTTTATCGACATTGAAGTTTTCCATTTCCTGGTTTTACACGTGTCATTTAACAACCAATCACACTGCTGTCCGTCTATTTACTCATGCATAGGAAATGAAGTTTTCAATAGCAATGGGGCGTCACTCTTAGATTATTTTTAGGGATTTGTCCTACGTAAAAGTAGCGTTTAGTGTGTTTATGAATAGGTTTTAGACAACAACTCCTACGTAAGACCTTTTAGCGTGAGTTAGGAGTAACACCTAGCGGTAAGATAAGAGTCTTTGTGATTACGGCCCCAGGTTCCTTAAAGAGGCCCTTCCATTAAAAATGTTTTTTTCTGAGGTTTCTGTTGAATATTTTAGCTCCACAGGTGATCTTACCTTCATAGTGGATGTGAAAACAGGTCAACAACTTCTCTTTCAGTTTTAATCTCTGAAACTACGCAGGTGGTGATAAAAACCGATTTCTCCCAAGTTTGAACGGCCTGTATCTGTTTCATCACAACTCCTTTGTTTGTTAGTATTCAACAACTCCTGCAGTTGAAACCATGCCTAGCATGCTGCTGGCTAAAAGCTGTTAGCATAAGACGTATCAAACAGGGAGACACGACGTCTGACGTTGCCATGCTCAGCAGGGCAGGAAACAGTATACCTTGCTCTCATAGGCTAGTTTGTTAGCCAATCAGAGTCCAGCAAATTAGAATAATGAATATGAACAAGCTGCTGCTCGAAGCCTGACGGAAGGAGCCGGAACCACCCGAATTTTAACACAGACAGATTGAAAGATCTGTTAATCAGTGTTTCCTGACGTTTTTTAGATATAAAATGTTTCATATTACTGGTTAATACTTAAGAAATAACCACAAAGTCCTGAAATGTGTATGAAATGGACTCTTTAAGTAAAGTTTTAATTACAGCAACCTTAAAGGCCTTAGGCACATATCCATTCATTATAGATATATTGATCATGTGTTGATCAACAGGAAAACCTCTTTAAAGAGTCTGGTTGGGTTTTTGTTGTAGTTTACCTTCCACAGTTTTGTGAGCTTTGAATTCATATCTCTGAAGAGTGTGTCTCATAGCAGAAACAGCGATGTCTCAGCTCAGCAAAACACAAACGCAGCTGACTATGGCAGCACTGATTCTAACTCGACCATCAGTGAGCCCAGATTTTTGATTGGTATTGTTGTTTTAACTCAGAGTTCAGTAACAAGCTTTATTTGGCATTTTGAAAAATGACATTTATTTTCTTTTTTGTGTATGAACATGCATGTGAAACTGTGAGTGTACTGATGTCAAATTGATTCACAGTCATAAAGCAGTTTCACACAGAGGAACAACAGCAACTTTCTGACTGAACAAATGCCTCTTCTTTTGATGTGCCCTGAATAAAAATACTTTTTTTCATGGTTACAACCACAAAATGCAATAGAACTGGACATTTTCAGTGTTACAAAGCTTGAACTGTTGATATTTGTGTCCTGCAGTATTTTTGCATCCTGCCACACATTGGTTCCCCCTGGTCCATTTGTCATGTCCTGTTCTTATGACATTTGTAATGATGGTAATAACGTCTGCGACAGCCTGGAGGCTTACGCTACTGAGTGTTCAGGTGAAGGAGTCTGTATTAACTGGAGGAATGCCACCAATGGACTGTGTGGTAAGATATTATTGTACTTCATCTTTTAGAGTTGTGCCAAACATTTCAATAAAATATTTGTCTTCCAGAGCACAAATGTCCAAGCAACAAAGTGTACCTGGCCTGTGGACCATCAGTAGAGCCCACATGTAATGACAGGTAGTGTAAAGCCCTGACCTTCTTCTACATGCTGGGGATGTCTGTGAAACAAGGAGAATAGTTTTACCAAGTGCTGTGTGATTTTCTTTGTAATAGCATGTTTTTGTTGACACATTTAAAAAACCTCTCTTTTAACAAGATAGCTTGTAATGTCATGAACAGCTATGGATGTTCTGAATAGATTGGAAATCACGAGGACTAATCAGAATATATTTTGCAAGTGGTCCAGATCATTGTCTGGATTCAGGAATGATATTCACACTTATTCATGATGATAATAAAGTCATCTCAGCCTCTCGTAATGATTAGTACCTCCTTTTTTCAAATCAGGTACAACAAGAAGTTCCAGATAGCTGTGAATTCATCCACCAACTACACAAAGGAAGGCTGTTTCTGTCCCCATGGCACAACCTTATTCAACACAGTGTATGACACATGCGTAACTTCCTGTGGTAAGAAGATGTTTTATTGAAATAAAAATCTGTTTCATTGGGTCATTAGAGAATAGATGTGGTTGAAATGGTAAATGGAGTGTACTTGTACTTGTATAGCAAGTTCCTTCAGTCAGATGACTCCCAAAGGGCTTCACACTACAGTCTGTGATTGAACTCACTTAAAAAGACCTACCCAGGACGTAACCCCGCCTCTCACTCCATGACCCCAGAACATAACCCCGCCTCTCACTCCATGACCCCAGAACATAACCCCGCCTCTCACTCCATGACCCCAGGACGTAACCCCGCCTCTCGCTCCATGACCCCAGGACGTAACCCCGCCTCTCACTCCATGACCCCAGGACATAACCCCGCCTCTCACTCCATGACCCCAGAACATAACCCCGCCTCTCACTCCATGACCCCAGGACGTAACCCTGCCTCTCACTCCATGACCCCAGAACATAACCCCGCCTCTCACTCCATGACCCCAGGACGTAACCCCGCCTCTCACTCCATGACCCCAGGACGTAACCCCGCCTCTCACTCCATGACCCCAGAACATAACCCCGCCTCTCACTCCATGACCCAAGAACATAACCCCGCCTCTCACTCCATGACCCCAGGACGTAACCCCGCCTCTCGCTCCATGACCCCAGGACGTAACCCCGCCTCTCACTCCATGACCCCAGAACATAACCCCGCCTCTCACTCCATGACCCCAGAACATAACCCCGCCTCTCACTCCATGACCCCAGAACATAACCCCGCCTCTCACTCCATGACCCCAGAACATAACCCCGCCTCTCACTCCATGACCCCAGAACATAACCCCGCCTCTCACTCCATGGCTGGATGGATCTGAAGTGTTGATCACTTTTCAGTTGACCAATTGACACTGTTTAAACTCAGTTTGGAGCTAAACTGCATAAGCAGAATGATTGCTAGAAGCATTGGACTTTGATAAACCACATTTTGTTCTGATTGATGTCCATACGCCCCCCCAGCTGGGCTACAGATTAAAGGCTGGATGGATCAGTCCTATTGGAACAAATTAATTGTAAAATAAGATGTGCTTCATCAACAAGTTGTCATGTTTCCGACCTTAGTGCACGGGAAGGATGATGCAGATCAGACAGATAGGAAAGAGCTGAACAATTAAGCAATTTAAAAACAAACAGGAGGATTTTAAACTGAAAACTGAATTAAACAGGCAACCAGGGTGTGATGTGGGACCTCTTGTTTGCACCAGTGAGAAACCTCAACAGCAGCATTTTGAACCAATTGTAAGTGGGCAAGCGAGGTTTTAGAAACCCCAATCAAGGAGGAATTAGAGTAGTCAAGACAGGAAGTGATGAAGGCATGAATGATAGACTCAAGATGTTTCTTGGAAAAAATGGATTTTTCTCTTAGAGATCTGTCTTAATTGGAAGAAACATGATCTCACAACAGAGTTAATCTGCTGGTCCAGTTTCAGTCCTACATTAGTGGTAGTCTAACTTATTGGAAAAGGGATCCCAGCTACCTCTGCAGGACAAACCACACTATTGCCAAGAGGAGTAAACAAAACTGCCTCAGACCAAAACATTGCTGTCACTATTTTCCACATTTGTTGTTCGACTGTGTGTGTTTGTGTTTCAGATTGTGTTGGACCAGATGGAAAACCCAAACAGGTAAAAACCAAGTTAAACACTCGCTAGAGACACTTAACAGACCTGTGCTTCTAAATCAGATTGTTTTTCTTAAACAGCCAGGTGAAATATGGACAAGTGGCTGCAACACATGTGTGTGTGACCAAGATTCAATGAGTGTCCAGTGTGAACCAGTCCAGTGTCCAGCTGTTAGCTGGCCAAATTGCAGTGATTCAGGTCAGCAGCTGGTCAACAGAACCGATGGCTGTTGCACAACACAGTCATGTGGTAAGTTCTTGGAACACATCACTCTGACATTAAGAGTACTTAAAGATGGTTGGTGTGTGATTTACCTCATGGATTAATCAGCTGTTTCCATAGATAGGACAGTTTTTACTAATTGGAGTTTCATAACATTTAATCTGATTAAAATGTTTTCATAAAACTAACTCAAGATCAGAACTACTGATGTGAACTAGACTTGATGTTTCAGTAAAGTACCTTGATAGGATTTTGTTATGAACTGGCACTTTATAATTAAATCGAATTGAATGTATTACTAACTGGAAACTGGTGATACTTGGTTGAAAAATACAGGTTCAAACCACAGATCCAATTAGAATAGGAGAATAGTATATTACAGAAAATGCCTTTAATGTCCAACAGTGGGATAAAGTCAGGTGTCTCAGCAGAAACAACACAAGTAAAAAAAAATCCCCCTCAAAATAAGATAAAGAGTAGAAAACAAAAAAAGGGTATATTTAGGGTAAGATTACAGATATTAATGATAATACAGTTCAATTGTGGAGAAATAACATACTCAGATTAAAGTATGTGCAGCTGAGTAGGTTAATTAAAGAGCACATATGTACCAGGTGTGCATGAATGTGAGCATATAAAAACAACAATCAATTAAAATGTATTTTTTACAAGAATGAAAAAAGTTGTGCAAACATCAGTTTGCAAGTAGCAGCAGAGTTATTGTATATTATTGATTCTGTTGGGAGCAGAAATGATTGTAAAGTCTTCACTCCAAAAGACCTGAGTCTCAGCAGGTAGAGTCTACTTTGACCCTTCCTGTACACAGTGTGCAGAATTATTAGGCAAGTTGTATTTTCGAGGATACATTTTGTTATTGTACAACTACAGTGTTCTTGGTCAATCCTAAATGTAAACAAACCCTCAAACCTGAACATTTAAGTAGAAAAAGGTGAAGTTTTGACTTTCTTAAGAGAATATTTACATATACACCAGAATGATGCAACTATTAGTCTGCAGAATTATTATGCAACTGAATGACAAAGAAAGATTTTCCCATCTCACTTGTTTATTTTCACCTGTTAAAGTGAGAATAATAAAAAAAACTCATAATTTACAAATAAACATTTCTGAAATTTCTAAAAGAAAACCTCAGTGACCAAATATAACCACCCTTCTATCCCATAATAGTCACAAGCCTTCCATTCACAGAGTCAGTCAGTTTCTTGATCAGCTCAGAATCAACCTTTAGTGCTGCTGCAACCACAGCCTCCCGGACACTGTTCACACAGGTGTACTGTTTACCTTGACTGTAAACGTCCTGCTTAATAAGGGCCCAAAAGTTCTCCATAGGGTTTAAATCAGGTGAAGAGGGAGGACATATCATTAGTTCTTCATCTTTAAGGCCTTTACTGACCACACAGTGTGATGGAACGTTGTCTTGCATGAAAATCAAAGTCTTCTTGAAAGATGGAGACGTCTTGCTGTACCACGACTTGAAGAAAGTGTTTTCTAAATATTTGCAGGAGGTCTGAGAGTTGATTTTGAGCCCATTTTCAACCCAAAAAGGTCCAACTAGCTCATCTTTAATAATACCTGCCCATACCAGTACCCCACCTCTACCTTGCTGGCGTCTGAGTCGTAGCGGAGCTCTGTGTCTATTACTGATCCAACCACGGGCCCGTCCAGCCACAGGCCCGTCCAACCACAGGCCCGTCCAACCACAGGCCCATCCAACCACGGGCCCGTCCATCTGGTCCATCAAGAGTCACTCTCATCTCATCAGTCCACAAAACCTTTAAATATCTGTCTTCATATATTTCTTGGCCCATTCTTGAAGTTTCAACTTCTGTATCTTGTTAAGAGGTGGTCGGGTTTCAGCCTTTCTTACCTCGGCCATGTCTCTGAGAACTGAACACCTCGTGAATCAGTCAGTCCAGTTCTTGGGATAGCCGGTTCTGTCGTATTTTAATGAATCCAGACCACGGGTAGTTTCAAATAAATCTTTATCATTTACTCTATGCACCACATGTTTCAGACATCTTGTTACAGCTGCACGTAACCTCTGACTTCTCACTACGGGTGGCTGCATTTATCAAACTTCATTACATCACAGGTTCCATGAGGGGGTGGAGCAGAGTGTCTAGTTTACCGGATCGTCCAGGGGAATTAATATCTAGCCTGAAAGCCAAGTCAAATTTGATAAGGCAGCTGTTGATTAGAGCAGGCTGCAGAATTTCTCCCGCCTGGAGAGTCTTCCTGATCCTTCTCAGTAGTGAATCCAAAACAGCCAAATCAATCAGTCATTCACGTCTCCTCACCGAGCCGAAGCTGTAGCTTCTCCAAGTTGGCACCAATCTTTGTAGTAAGACCCAAAACCGCACCCAGCCTGCCGTTCTGTTCCAGAATCACATCTAGTTTGTGGTGGACTTCACCAAACCCTCTAGTCTGAGTGCTGCCAGTTAGGATACATCCAGCTAGTACTGTAGTTTCAGATTTGTTGATATACCCGGTAACCGCCAGCTCTAATCAGCAGAAATCCCAATATCAGTAATCCAAATATGTAAATATTCATGTCATCGATCAACAACATGGAGAGACAAACTATCTTCCACTCCCCCCACGGATCCATGACATACCGAGCTGAGCGGGTGGAACTGGGACAAGATGGCGCAGCCCTTGAGTTAAGAAAATGTGGTCAATTGCATTGAGAAATCAGGTTACCATATCTATGGTTTTAGAATTTAGAGACTGTGCAGAAAGAGACTCTTAAAAAAAACACACAAAATATAAGCAAGCAGGGCAGAAGAGAGGGAAACAGGATGGGAGCAGAGGAGTCCTCACAGAAGAGCAGAGAAGCAGAGTAGACCTTCTGATAAGGAAGTTCATTTTAAATGTGCAATAAACAATCTAAACATATGTATATTGTCCTTAAATTCTGCTCTAAATGGCAAAACTAACAAAAACTAATGATTTGAAAATTTTACAGTAATATTATCTTCCCCCAACAGAATGTAACCCTGAACTGTGTGCAGCTCCAATGACCTGTCCTCTAGGCTTTTCCCTCAGCATCATCAACAGTTCCTGCTGTCCATCCTATCTCTGTGGTACGTACGTCACTCCATCACTCATATGAGTCCAAGTCAGCACAGGTCTGTCAGAAATAAAACAAAAATCATTCAAAGTTATAGACTGTTTGCCTTTATTGTTATTTTAAAAACACTGAATATACCATATAAGCAAATATTTTTGTGAATAAAAATTACAGTGAAAATCGAACTGGTCAAATCCTCTGTGAACTTTATTTCTAGTAAACATTAACTTAGCGATATGGAGAATAAAAATGCCGTAGTGTTGGTAAGTTTGCTTCTGTTCAATCAGTCCGACGCTTTTCAATGCAGGTGCTATCCTTTACTTTAGTTTCCACCAGTATCATACACCACATGGCACAAGCTGGAAAAACTGGTATCAGGCCCCAACGGCGAACATTCTTATTCGTGAAAATGTACTTTTGGACCCAACCGCTAAATATTTTAGCGGCAACAATATTAGCATATATGGTATTTAAGAAGTTGCATTTTTACAATGAATACATAGATTGGATTTAATTAAGTCTGGTTGAGTATTAAAATTTTGATCCAATCTGAGGGGTGAGATTCTGATAAAGGGGTGTTTGTTCAATCAAAAAAAAAGTTTCACAAAAATGGTTTTTCAAATTTCAGTGTTTTTTGCAGAATTCTACTGATTGTTTCACTTTTATTGCCAAAGTTAGATATTTATGATTAAAACAATCTGTCCACCTGTTTTTCACTGCAGTTCCTAAAGGTGTTTGTGTTGATAACCTGACTGAGTTCCAGGTGAGTACATTTTTTTCTCAGAGTCAGTTTCTTACCAAGCATTGTTTGCAAAATATGAGGACTTTGTCTTGGGTGAAGTTGCACAGAGAATAAAGCAAAAATACAAATAACATAAACATAAGAAAACAGCAAAATTTACATAACCAAACCCTTCGTGCAGGACTGAAAAAGTCTGGATTTCTCAAAAAACTATAAGGGGTAAATGATTCAGTGGGGGGGGGGGGGGGGGGGGGTGTGGAGTTGGTATGTCACTAGTCATTATTTGTACCTGCTTATTCCTGTTGAAGGTCATACGAGCTAATGTCTATCTCCAGCAATCATTGGGTGAGAGGTGGGGTCACACCTGGACAGGTGGCTAGTCCATCACAGGGCCACGCATATATAAACAACCATTCTTTCACACACACTCACATGCACACACACACCTACCTAGGGATAATTTAGAGTTGCCAACTCTTGCATGTTTTTGGTCTGTGAGAGGAATCCTGAGCCTGCAAACTCCGGGCTGCACGGTGATGCAGCCTGGAGTTTGCATATTATTGTTTATATAACATACAGAGTCCAACAAGGCTTTAATTATTTAACCAGTAGCAGAGGGCAAGAACCTGTTCCTGTGGCAAAAGATCCTGGTCCTGATGGACCAGTCCTTCATCCAGATGGGAGAGTCTTAAAAATGTTATGTCCAGGATGAGAAGAATCAGTCACAATCTTTCCTGCAGGCTTTAGAGTCCTGGAAGTGTATAGGTCCTAGAGGTGTACAGGTCCTGGAGGCGTACAGGTCCTGGAAGTGTACAGGTCCTGGAGGCGTACAGGTCCTGGAAGTGTACAGGTCCTGGAGGTGTACAGGTCCTGGAGGCGTACAAGTCCTGGAGGCGTACAGGTCCTGGAAGTGTACAGGTCCTGGAGGCGTACAGGTCCTGGAAGTGTACAGGTCCTGGAAGTGTACAGGTCCTGGAGGTGTACAGGTCCTGGAGGCGTACAAGTCCTGGAGGCGTACAGGTCCTGGAAGTGTACAGGTCCTGGAAGTGTACAGGCCCTAGAGGTGTACAGGTCCTGGAGGCGTACAGGTCCTGGAAGTGTACAGGTCCTGGAAGTGTACAGGTCCTAGAGGTGTACAGGTCCTGGAGGTGTACAGGTCCTAGAGGTGTACAGGTCCTGGAGGTGTACAGGTCCTAGAGGTGTACAGGTCCTGGAGGTGTACAGGTCCTAGAGGTGTACAGGTCCTGGAAGTGTACAGGTCCTGGAGGTGTACAGGTCCTGGAGGTGTACAGGTCCTAGAGGTGTACAGGTCCTGGAGGTGTACAGGCCCTAGAGGTGTACAGGTCCTAGAGGAGTACAGGTCCTGGAGGGGTACAGGTCCTGGAAGTGTACAGGTCCTAGGGGTGTACAGGTCCTGGAGGTGTACAGGTCCTGAAGGTGTACAGGTCCTGAAGGTGTACAGGTCCTAGAGCTGTACAGGTCCTGGAAGTGTACAGGCCCTAGAGGTGTACAGGTCCTGGAGGTGTACAGGTCCTAGAGGTGTACAGGTCCTAGAGGTGTACAGGTCCTAGAGGTGTACAGGTCCTGGAGGTGTACAGGTCCTGGAGGTGTACAGGTCCTGGAAGCGTACAGGTCCTGGAGGTGTACAGGTCCTAGAGGTGTACAGGTCCTGGAAGTGTACAGGTCCTGAAGGTGTACAGGTCCTGAAGGTGTACAGGTCCTAGAGCTGTACAGGTCCTGGAAGTGTACAGGCCCTAGAGGTGTACAGGTCCTGGAGGTGTACAGGTCCTAGAGGTGTACAGGTCCTAGAGGTGTACAGGTCCTGGAGGTGTACAGGTCCTGGAGGTGTACAGGTCCTAGAGGTGTACAGGTCCTGGAGGTGTACAGGTTCTGGAGGTGTACAGGTCCTGGAAGTGTACAGGTCCTGAAGGTGTACAGGTCCTGAAGGTGTACAGGTCCTAGAGGTGTACAGGTCCTGGAGGTGTACAGGTCCTGGAGGCGTACAGGTCCTGGAGGCGTACAGGTCCTGGAGGTGTACAGGTCCTGGAGGTGTACAGGTCCTGGAGGCGTACAGGTCCTGGAAGCGTACAGGTCCTGGAAGCGTACAGGTCCTAGATGTGTACAGGTCCTGGAGGTGTACAGGTCCTAGAGGTGTACAGGTCCTGGAGGCGTACAGGTCCTGGAAGTGTACGTGTCCTAGAGGTGTACAAGTCCTGGAAGTGTACAGGTCCTGAAGGTGTACAGGCCCTAGAGGTGTACAGGTCCTGGAGGTGTACAGGTCCTAGAGGTATACAGGTCCTGGAGGCGTACAGGTCCTGGAGGCGTACAGGTCCTGGAGGCGTACAGGTCCTAGAGGTGTACAGGTTCTGGAAGTGTACAGGTCTTGGAGATGTACAGGTCCTAGAGGTGTACAGGTTCTGGAGGTGTACAGGTCCTAGAGGTGTACAGGTCCTGAAAGTTTAGAGGTCTCTGAACCAGATGGTGATGAAAGAGGTGAGGATGGACTTGATGATGGAGGAGGATGGAGGTGTAGAAATGCATCATCATCAATGTCGGGAAGTTTGACTTACTCAGTTGTTGCAGGAAGTCCATCATCTGGTGAGGGAGCTGATGTTCATCTCCCACTGAAGGTCCTGAGAGATGATGTTACTCTGATGGGGGGGTGAAGTTCTTCCTGATGTCCACTACCATTTCCACTGTTTTAGCTGCATTGAGCTCCAGGTTGTTGAGCTCGCACCAGGACACCAGACGGTCAGTACCCCACCTGTAGGTGGACTCATCACCCTCAGAGATGAGACCGATGAGGGTGGTGTCATCCACAAACTTCAGGAGTTTGACAGACCGAGGACCCAGACTGGTGTTCAGGGAGAAGAGAAGAGGAGAAAGAATGCAGCCTTGAGGAGATCCAATGCTGGTGGTCTGGGGGTCTGAATCCAGTTTTCCCAGCTTCAAGTGCTGCTTCCTGTTGGTGAGGAAGTCTGTGATCCACCTGCAGGTGGAGTTGGACACATGCAGCTGGGAGAATTTGTCCTGCAGAAGATCCAGGATTATTGTGTTGAATGCAGAGCTGAAGTCCATAAACAGGATCCTTGCGTAGGACCACAGGGAGTCCAGATGCTGGAATGGCGTGTGTGTAAATGGTAAATGGTGTGTACTTGTATAGTACTTTACTCAGGTCCTACGACCCCCAAAGCGCTTCACACTACAGTCTGTCATTCACCCATTCACACACACACTTACACGTTTGGTGATGATGAACTACACACATGTTGTAGCCACAGCTGTCCTGGGACAGACACTGAGGTGAGGCTGCCAGACTCCAGTGCGGCCAGACCCTCCAACCACCACCAAACAGGCAACGTCAGTTAAATGCCTTGCACAAGGAGACAACAGCCAGGTGATCTTTTTGTCCGGGCAGAGTGGGGATTTTAACCCATGACCTTCCGGTTGCCGGACGACCCGCTCTACTGCCTGAGCCATTGCTGCCCCAGAAAGATGTGATGAAGGTCTATGATCACAACATCATCTACAGACCTGTTTGCGCTGTAGGTGAACTGCAGGGGGTCCAGATGAGGGTCCATAATCTGTTTGAGGTGAGTGAGCAAAAGGCACTCAAAGGTCTTCATGATCACAGAGGTCAAAGTGACAGGCCTGTAGTCAGTAAGACACAAAGTGGTCCTTGTTTTTTTGGGGACAAGGATGATGGTTGAGATTTTGAAGCAGGCTGGTACATGGCATGTCTCCAGTCAAGTGTTGAGAATGGCTATAAACACTGGAGACAGCTGGTCAGTACAGTGGGTCCAGGTGCTTTGTGGGGGTTCTGTCTCTTAAAGAGTCTGTTGAGG
The DNA here is from genome assembly GCA_006937955.1 of Pachypanchax playfairii. Classification (NCBI taxonomy): domain Eukaryota; kingdom Metazoa; phylum Chordata; class Actinopteri; order Cyprinodontiformes; family Aplocheilidae; genus Pachypanchax; species Pachypanchax playfairii. The sequence goes on along the minus strand of SSNP01000315.1, from coordinate 92,907 downwards.
TGGGGGTGGTTTGCCTTTGGTGGGATAGAGGTGGCTTCTGGGGGTGCTGGGGGGTGGAAGTGTTGACTCTGGGTTCCAGGGTGGTGTTATGTGATGTATTCTGGGACAGTGCTACACATGGTGGCAGCTTGTTCGAGTTACGCTCTGACATTGCTAGCATTTTTTTATTCTTTTTGAGTATTTTTTGCTATTTTTTTCTTATGGAAATATTATTTTTGAAATAGTTTTTATTCTGATTTGGGTGCTGTGCTGATTGAGGTTTTTTTTTTGTTTGCCACTTATTATGACGCACAACCATGGCAACGAGAGGCTTGTTTACAGGAAAGAGCAGTTAATGGACATTTCTAAGGCTGAAATAATCCTCAAATTGAAACCGTGGATCCCTGATGAGCTAAAAAGAGGAAGACGTGGATGCAGAGCAGGAGCAAAGTGAAGAAAGAGAAAGAGGAAATTTAAACCTTCACTTCCATCAGTCATATTGACAAATGTGAGATCTCTTGTTAACAACATGGATGAACTTGAAACTCTGTTGAAGACCCAGTCAGAGTATCAGGAATGCAGCATCATGTGTTTCACTGAGTCACGGCTGTAGTTGTTATCTGCCTGAGTCATTTCCATATAGAGGAAGAGTTATGGGCTGATAGCTGCTGCTGAAGTCTCTTTGAATACAGTAGTTTAGCATGTCTCACCTCTTTGCTAAATCTGTATTTTGCCTGTCTGAAACTTTCCTGTTGTTGTTGTAACTCACCCTGGTGTATGATGTTACAACAGTTGGTATCAGACTTCAAACCATCCCAGTCGGTGTTGTTCAAGCATGTCTGCAGATCCTCCACAGCCTCACTGGTCCACTTCTTTGATGTCCTCACAACAGACTTGGAGAGTTTTAACTTCTGCCTGTATGCAAGAATCAGATGGATCATCTTGTGATCTAAGTGACCCAGTGCAGCGCGACAAACTGCATGATAAGCTCTGCTTACTGTGGTGTAGCAGTGATCCAAAGTGTTTTTTTCTCTGGTGGGACATTTAATAAGCTGGAGGTATTTAGAAAGTTCATGACTGAGATTTACCTTGTTAAAGTCACCAAGGAGAATAAATAAGGAGTCCATACCTTACCTTACCTTACCATACCATACCATACCTTACCTTACCTTACCTTACCTTACCTTACCTTACCATACCATACCTTACCTTACCTTACCTTACCTTACCTTACCTTACCTTACCATACCATACCATACCATACCATACCATACCATACCTTACCTTACCTTACCTTACCTTACCTTACCTTACCATACCATACCTTACCTTACCCTACCCTACCCTACCCTACCCTACCCTACCTTACCTTACCTTACCTTACCTTACCTTACCTTACCTTACCTTACCTTACCATACCATACCATACCATACCATACCATACCATACCTTACCTTACCTTACCTTACCATACCATACCATACCATACCATACCATACCATACCATATAATCTTTAACTATATAGCACTTTCAAACACAACAAGGAGGTTGCACAAAGTGCTGAAGAGTTATCACAACATAAACAGATGAAATAAAATAAAAACATTGGTCACCACCCTGGCAGAGCGCCGAGAAAATGATCAAACTTGACTAAATTCAAATTCACATTTTATTTGTCACATACACAGTCATACACAATACGATATGCAGTGAAATGCATGAATGAATGAAAATGAAATGAAAGGTTTATTGTCGTTATACAGAAGCACAACAAAATGGATTGGAGACATATTTTCTCTCTCACTCTCCCGAGGCAGCCACCTAGGGCGCCAGATGAGAGTATAAGATACACATACATATATGCACGTTTAAACTTATATGCAGAAACCAGAAAAGAACACATGAGGGGAGATAGGTAAAAAAAATTCCTCTCACACAGCACCCACTGGGTGGCGCTGTTTGAGATTGAAAAAAAAGCCTTAGCGGGGAACAATAAACGAGACATCTCGAGAACTTTTGTAGGGATGTGAAGTGCGATCAGTGTGTGTATGCATGCAGAGAAGAGTCAAGGGCACCATCTCTGGGCCAGAGCCGATTGTTATGTCTGTCTTCAGTCTGTTGGCGTCCAGTGGACAGGGGAAGGGAGGGGCTGTGGTCCTCCGTACTCGCTGCTCCAGGAGACTTCAGTGCATTGGCCTTGAGGCCAGCCGAAACAAAGATAAGAGTAATTAGATCGAAGCCGAAGAATTTCAGCAGCTCCTGTTGTCCATACACTTTTGTGGAGAATCCCAAACAGCCAAATAAAACCAAATTACATGAAACAGCCAAACAATCACTCCTCCACATAGAACCGAACCTGCAGCTTCTCCAAGATGACACCCATTCTTCCAGTGAGATCCAACACATCAGTCTGTGATCCAGACCCCCGAGCTTTCTAGTCCGAGTGCTGCCAGATAAGGTTACATACTTTCCTTATTTTTCCAAATTTGTCAATACGTCAGGTGACTGTCAGCTCCAATCAGCAGGTTCCCACGTCAGTAATCCAAATAAATACGTCCTCCACCGACAAAGCGTGGGTCGAGTCCGAGCATGGTGGCTCCCCCTTCTCATGCCTCAATTGTAGTAAAAAAAAGTTTTCCAATGTGTAAGTGACCACGATACCAGATCCATATAAATTTCCAGTTCGTAGCAGCCAGTACAGAAGGCACAGAGACATGCAGACATGAGACAGAAGCAGGAAAGGGGGGGAGGGTTGAAGAAGATAAGGGAGAAGCTGCGAAATGAGACTGTCCTCGACAAGAGCAAGGTTAGAAAAGCTAAATAAAAGACTGTGTAATAGAAAATAATATCAAAAGCAAAACAGAAGGTAAGTTTAACTAAGAAAGTTTAAAATAAGTGAAAGCCGTAACAAGGTTTCTGTATGTGAACCTGCAGAAGGCTCATTACCCAAAAAACAGCTTCAGATTGGCGCCTGTTTCGTCCCGAACCCCACGCAGACACAGACGATCTCTAAGCAACCCAGAGGGTTCGGGGCTCAGTGGTGTGAGCTGCTCACAGGGCAGTCGGGTACTGGCCTGATACTCTCTGAACCTCAACGCCAGTGTGGTGTAGCAGCCCCAGGTACCCGCATGGGTACCCAGTTCTTCCCCAGTGTCAGGGACTGTCCACTCCACACACAGTATCTGGTTGATGAGTGTGCGTTGCTCCTCCTGCACGTTATCCAGAATGATTAAAGTGAACTCACGGGCAGGGTGGACATGCAGGAGCTCGTTCGTGGTGAATGATCTCCATGATGTGCTGGGAAACAGTAAGACAGCAAAAAACAAGAAAAAGACATGAAAAATAATGTGCAACAACACACCAAGTCAACCATCTCACCTGAACTGAAGAAATTATTACAAGGTTGGGTTAGATTGTCTGTAAACGTGACACAGATCAGAACATAAAGAAGGAGATGTATGTTTTTTATTGATTTTTAGTCAGTTCTGTATAAAGTGCCAATTTGGTGAGCGTTTTGTTGTTGTTTATGTCTCAAATAAAGACAAAAATTTTCATTATTCTGTAGCCTGGTTCCAGAATACCAACATCAGATAAAGATTCTGGACAACTGGCATCTTCAGAACTAAACGAAACCACCGTGAACCCAATGTTGGAGAACTCTGTTCAACCTGAACCCTGTCAGGAATGTTACTGTGGTACTGAAACAGATCCAAGCACCAAACTGAACATGATCACCTGCACACCTGTGATCTGCAACACAAGCTGTTCTGAAGTAAGTTCATAAACGATTCAGTGTTTTAATGACTGACTGATATCAGATTTGTTTTTGTTTTATTGACTGACAGATCTCTAACCTGGCTCTGCCAGATCTATGTGTAGTTCCACGTCGAATCTACACACAATGATCTGGAACAGCTCAATCTGAAACCGTCTGAAAAAGGGGAGGGGCATCTGGTAAAATATTTTAAGCTGATTGGAGGATGATCCAGCAAGTGTCCCACCTATCATGATTTGTCTTTAGCCAATCACATTAAATCAAGTTCTTGTAAATCCAGTCGGTAGTAAAACACAAACATCGTTACCATCAAGAAATGCACAAAGTTCTTCCCTTTGATCATTTTACAACCAAGAAATCGTCTCTAGTCCTAAAACAGATTCAATAGATGCTTTTATGTACATCCACCAGCAGCCATGTTTGTTTTACTTTACATGTCAATCATACCTGAACACCCGCCCCAAATCACAATGCTAACACATGATTGGTCTAAACCACCAGTGGAGTCAGACGGTTTTAGTTGGAGCAGAACAAGATGGATTTTCGTGGGTTTGGAAAACTCCAAATCTTGCAAGAATCCATTTTACAGCACAACGTTAACAGATCTCAGGTCAGTTGTTGTTTTATCTGAATGTTTACATCTTATTTTTGCTGCAGGGTTTTGAGTATCAGATGACTTCAGACAGCTGTTGTGGCAGATGTGTACAAATGAGCTGCATTTTCATGACACCTGAAAACAACACCATGCATATTATTCAGGTAAATACCTCTTTTTTTTTGTTTATTATCTGTGGTTCTAAACTTTAAAACTATTTTATCGTATAACATATTTAATTTTGTATATTATTACTCGTGTTTTTGATTAGTAGAACGTTACCACTTTATTTTTAGATGTTTAAAGATCTTGATTTTGGTGCAGGTAAACAACACGTATGTAATGCCTGAAGACACCTGTGTACAGTACATGTGTCAGAACATCAGTGGGCAGTTTGTGATAAAGGAAACCAAGACCAGCTGTCCCCCCTTCAACTCACTGAACTGTGAACCTGTAAGTTTATTAAACCTTGAGGTATGGATGATACAGTGTTGGGAATGTTACTTTAAAAAAGTAAAAGTAACTGAGTTAGCAACTGAATTACTCCACAAAAAAGTAACCAGTTACCTGAGAAAGTAACTGACTGTGTTACTAAAAAAAAGTGCCAATACACTCTGATGCCATGAAAATTCCTCACCCAAACCCCCTCTGGCCCCCCATCCTCTCTGGTCGGTCCTCCCCTGAGAACAACAAAGAAATCCCTGCTGCTCTGAAGCAGCTGCTCGGCCCGCAGACTCCACCCCCCTCCACAGCCTTGATATTCACCGTCCCCATTAGGTAACCTGTAATGCTGCCCACTACTCTGCCAGCTCCTTGCTGGTAGATGTAAACATAATACCAATGTCGTGCCCGTCAGAATAAATATTTTATTATATTTTAATTCAAATAAAATTTTTTAAGGAAATACTGTATTTTTGTTCTACACCCCTTTAAACACCCCGTGGAGGTATTATTTTGTTAAAAATATAACTTTTTATGAGAATGTTCCATATTGCACTTTTTATTAGATTATTCCTTTACTGAAATTGAACCACTTTGTGTACCATAAACAGCATTATTCCAAACATTGCCTCTCAGACCCCAGTGGGTCCAGGCAGAACTCGTCCTGGTTCTGGTCCTTTCTGTCTTCAGTTTGTGCTGCTCTGGATGGAGGATTGTGTTGAATTGATGATTCAACCTAATTAGCTGGTTCCTTAGACAGGAAATGTTTGTTGACCTGATGTTTCTATAAAGGGCCTTTTGTTTGGTTATTTACCGCCCTCCGGGAGGCAACATGGAGCAATTTATGGACGAACTGGACACAATCCTATCCGACATTCCAGATGATAACTCCCCTTTAATAGTTATGGGCGACATGAACATTCATATTGATAAAACGCAAGCTCATAACTTTCTGGTCCACTCCTTCAATCTCAATCTGGTCCAGACTCCCCCAACACACAGAGCTGGCAACACACTGGACCTGGTACTGACCAGAAACTGCACTGCAGGTAACGTGCAAGTCCCACCGCTGCACCTCTCAGACCACTTCCTGATTAAATTCTGCATCTCCATCCCTTACGTACCTAACGCAAAAGTAAAGACTGTCTCCTACCGCAGAAACCTTCAATCTCTCACTCCCTCGCAGCTATCGGAGCATGTCTGCTCCTCCCTCCCTTCCTACTCGGTGCTCTCAACTCTTCCTGTAAATGACGCAACAGAGACGCTCTGCTCCTCACTAGCTTCTTCTCTGGACGAAGTCTGCCCTCGTGTGTCAAAGCCGGCCGCCCGGCAGCGTCCTAGTCCGTGGCTCACAGACACTCTGAGGGATCACAGAGCTGGTCTGAGAGCAGCTGAAAGGAAATGGCGCAAATCCAAAAATCTCTCTGACTTGTCCGAATACCAGCAAAAGCTCTCTAGCTTCACATCCTGCTTAAAGGCTGCCAAGATAGCTTTTTACCAAAACAAAATCCAAAATGCTCCTAACATGGGAAAACTGTTCAAGACATTCAATACTCTTCTCCGTCCTCCACCTGCTCAGCCACCCACCGGGCTGACTGCAGACATGTTCGCCACCTACTTCACCGACAAAATCGCCTCCATTAAAAATCAGTTTTCCAAGCCTGACCATCCCAGTCTGGTCCATCCTTCCTCCGGTCAATCGCTCTGCTCCTTCCGCTTACTGAATGAGGACGAAGTCTCCCGACTCGTAGTGGAATCTAATCCAACCACGTGTCCTCTGGATCCGATTCCTACAGATATCCTGCTGAGCATTCTTCCTGCTGTCAAACCTGCAATAACCCACATTATAAACTCTTCCATGAAAACTGGCATCTTTCCTTCAGTTTTCAAGCAAGCCACTGTCACTCCGCTGCTGAAAAAACCGACCCGGCCCAGGTAGGAAACTACCGGCCAGTCTCGCTCCTACCGTTCATGTCCAAGATCCTAGAGCGAGCCGTTTTTACTCAAGTCTCACAGTTCCTCCATGACAACGACCTACTTGATCCTTATCAATCAGGCTTTAAGCGAGGCCATTCCACTGAAACTGCTCTTCTCTCAGTTGCAGAGTCACTACGGGTTGCCAGATCGGCTGGTCTCTCCTCAGTACTCGTACTCCTTGACCTGTCTGCTGCTTTTGACACCGTCAACCACCTCATTCTCCTCTCGACGCTATCTAAGCTTGGCATCTCGGGACCGGTCCTCTCGTGGTTCACCTCGTACCTTGTGGAAAGATCTTTCAGAGTCTCGTGGCATGGACAGATGTCCAGTCTGCATGAGCTGCATGAGCTTGTCCCGGATCGACTACTGCAACTCATTGCTGGCCGGTCTTCCAGCGTCCTCGGTTAAACCTCTGCAGATGATTCAGAACGCAGCAGCACGTCTGGTCTTCAACCAGCCCAAGAGGGCTCATGTCACTCCGCTGCTCATTTCCCTGCACTGGCTTCCAGTTGCAGCACGCATCAAATACAAAGCTCTGCTTCTGGCTTACCAGACTCTAACACACACAGCTCCTACTTACCTTCACTCCTTCATCCAAACCTACATTCCCACGCGTCAGCTACGCTCAGCCGCTGAAAGACGCCTAGCGCTTCCACCACAACGTGGCATGAGATCATGTTCCAAACTCTTCTCCTCTGTTGTCCCCCGATGGTGGAATGACCTACCAAACTCGGTCCGATCCTCAGAGTCTGCAGCTACTTTTAAGAGCAGACTTAAGACTCACCTCTTTAAAGAACACTTTCAGTCTTAATG